>JASANA010005526.1:0-52969 GCA_030248095.1 Ptycholaimellus sp. GST1_10
GCCACTCTGCCTGCCTCCTCTAACACTGCTGACAGCTCGCCAATCTTCTCTGCCAGTCTGGCCATGGAGTTGGTGACCTGCAGGTGTTCGTCCGTCCCTGGGACCAAGGAGTCCAGGTAGTCCCGCAGGTTGAAGAGCTCGAAGGTCACCTTCGAGTACTCCTCCGAGATCTCTTCGTAGGCCAGAACCTTGTCCATTGACTCCTGGGGGGTGGCAGAGGAGTCTTCTGTCGAATCCACTGGGGGCGCCGATGTCCGTGGCGCTGTCCACTGGGGCCCCCATCCGGGAGTCGCTGCTGCTGCCCCTGGCTCAGTTGGGCTCACTCCTCCAGCCTGCCTTTCCATCCCCTCTCCTCCAGCCTCGGCTTCTGGGCCAACAGTCACTGGCGACTGGTCCCAGCTGGCTGGGGTGAGGTTCGAGGAGATCTCCTGGTAGGCAATGAGGCACTGCTCTTCCAGCCCCTTGGCTAGCTCAGAGCCCAGGACCTCCGCTGCTGCCTCGCAGTAGCTGGCGATGGTGGATGGTTCAATGACGCCCTGGACGATGAGCTGAACCATCAAGTTTTGCCAGGTGAGGCTCTCTTGCTGGGCGCACTGGCAGCAGCAGTAGTGGGCGCCTCTCCGCACCAAGGTGGCGTTGAAGCGCTCCAGACCGGCCTCGTGGTCTCCGAGGAGTCCGCCGGTCACCGCGTCTGCACAAGGGAGTCATGCACTCCCTGCACTGGATGACCAATTTGCTTGGAATTGGCTTTTCGCATCTTCCGCACTTGAACTCTTCTGCGTTCTGCATTTCTGCTCAAAAAGGCGTCTTTTAGTGAAATGTCAGTGTGGAAGGAACGTGCGTCCCTAGCACGCCTACAGCTCAGGCTCAGTCTCTCTATCCTCTCTGCAATTGGGATTGTTTGGGGGATGCTCTCTCTCTCTCTCATTTCTCTCTTGGGTTTCGACTTGATTGAGATGATGTGTTAGTCCGTGAATTGTGGAGTGTGAAGCGATGTATTGCTTGTTGATTGGCAATGAGACAGAGGGAGAATGCTATATTTGGCTAAACCAGCACTACTAAGCAAGACTACTGGCCAGAAAGAGCCCGCAGGCACTCCAACAGAGCTTCCCGCGTGCTAAGAAGAGGGAGGTTTGGGGCGGAGGAAGGAGGGGGGAGCATAGAAGGTGCTGGCCCCGACCAGACGTCCTCCGGCCTGAACTCCTCCGCCTTCCTGGCGGGGCTGCGTCACTGCTCGGCCCTGGGGTAACACGGGCGGCTGTGGCTTCTGCTGCGGTCGCCGCGGGAGCAGTCCAAGCGCCTGCTGGATGGGGCGGTTCCACGGGCGGGGTTGAGCTTCAAGAAGGAGCCTCTTTCAAGATGCAGTAGAGATGGAAGTGCAGTGCAGAGTTGAAGAGCCGGTGCAAGAAGAGGTGTGCAGAAAGGAGAAAGGATTTGTTTGGGTACCTTCCGCTTTCCCCGTGAGTTCTCGAGGGAGTCCTATCGCGGCGGCGGCGGCCACGGGCGCAGGCTTGGAGGGCGGCCATGGATGTGAGCCGTGTCCTTTCGGCTGCGCAGAGTGAGTTTGGGGCCCTTCCCCGCCTGAGACCCTAGTGGTGTGGGGGTGGGGAGGGGGAAGGGGGGATTGGAGAGCGACTTTGACGGCAACTTTGGCCTCGGCGGCGGCGTTGGCGGCGGCGGCCTTGGTGGCCTTGGAGTCGGTCACCGACACCTCCTCCTTCTCTTCTTCCGTCCCCTCCTCCTGCTTTGCCTCTGCCCCTGCGTTCTGGTGGTTGAGGCGCTGGATGGCCTGGTCGCAGGGGGCGGTGTCAAAGCAGAAGGGCGGTAGGCCGACGAACTTCTGGTTGATGAGCGTGACGTGCTGGTAAATGTCAGCGAGGGCCTCGCGGTGCTTGGCGCTGGCGTCCAGCTCCCTCACCACATCCAGGTACTCCTGGTGCGTGAGGCGCGAGGCTTCCAGCGTCGCCTTCTCGGCCTCCAGCAGCATGAGGCGCTCCTGCTGGTCCACGGAGTTGGCGTGGAGGCGCTGGAAATGGGCCACCTCCTTCTCCAGCTGCTGGTTCCAGGCCGTCAGCTCCGAAACCTGCAAGCAGAAAGGGTGACCCAGGGGAGACTTCTGGCTCTTGTAGAGGTTGGAAAGGCGTGTGCGAGTGTCTTCAAGGGCGTCTCTGATGTCCTGGTTGTAGGCGCAGAGCCTCTCATTCCTCTCGTAGACGTCGCACATGTCCTGGACCTTCTTCTTCAAGAGGTCCCTCTCGGACTCGGCCTCTCGGAGCATGTCCTGGAAGCAGCCGATGATGGCGATGCAGCGTTGGCGCATGTACTCGGCCTCCGCCATTCTCTCCTCTAGGTCCTCCTGCCCTTCCACGTCCCTTTCCAGCACCCACTTAGGCATGCTGTGGAGCCTAACGGCTGCAGAACTGCAGCCGTTAAGATGGGACAAGATCCCAACCCACAAGGTGTCGGAGAGGGAGTCCGTGAGCGGATGATGGTGGCGCTCCTTCTTCTCCTCCTCCTCCTCCTTCTCTTCCTCCTTCTCCTCCTCCTTCTCCTCCTCTTTGGTGTCCGTAGGAGCGGGAGGAGGTGGGGGCAGGAGTAGCAGCTTTGCGATCTCTGCCTCTCCTCGTAGGTCGAGCGCCGTTGGTGGAGGCGGCGCTGGAAGGGGAGAAGCAAGCTTCTCGGGAGGAGGGGGAGGGGGGAAAGGAGGGGGGAAGAGGGGCGCTACGCGTCGGCTGAGACTTCCTCCAGTCCACCCCGCAGGTTCCCACAGGAGCCGCCTCCTTCTTGGGGTCCTCAGAGAGGGGCAGGGATGAGGGGCAAACGGGGGAGGCCGGGGGCAACTCGGGGGTCTTGGGACGAGGGGATAGGGGAGGGGGCATGGACTCAGGAGGGGGCAGGGGGGACAGAGGCTGGGCCGGGTCGTAGGCCTCGTCGCTGGCCTCAGAGTGCACAACGACCTCAGCATGTTGGACGAGCGGGGTGTCCTCCGACTCCAGCTCCTGCGCCTTCTCCAGGCCCATCTCGACGGTGCAGAGCTGGGCTTCCTTTGCAGACAGGTCCAGCGGCACCTCGGCATCCGACACCGCCTCCACTCCCAACTCCAGCACCGCCTTGCCCTCGGTTTCCTTCAAGGCCGCTTCAACTGCTTCCAGGGCCTTCACAGTTTCCTCCGACTCCTCTTCAGTCTCTGCTTGCTGCCCATACAGCCAAACTTTGAAGTCACGGACGTCGATGGTGCCATGAAGAGAAGGAGAGAAGAGGACTACGTCGGAAGAGGGGGAGCTGAGGGAGGACTCGGTCTCGGAGCTGGGGTTGGGCGCCGGCTTCTTGAGCTTCTCCAGCTCCTCCTTCACATTCTCCAGCAGCGGTGCCTTCTCGACCACCTTCTTCTTAGACTTGGTGGCCTTCACCATCCCTGACGGTGACTGGGGAACCTTGGAGGACTTGGGAGAGGACTCAGGGCGCATGGCGCGGGGCATGATGCTGGTGAGGGAGCGGTGGTGTGCTTGTGGCAAGAGAGAGAGAGAGAGAGCAAGTGAGAGACTGGCCCCGCAGGCCTCCTTTTATGGAAGCGTGTGGGAGCTGATTAAGGGCCTTCGACAGGCCCACCCTGGGTCGGGTTTGTTTGCGTTACAAGATAAGCTCTTGCAACTGTTGAGTTGTGGGGGGCCCTTTGAGGGATGGCCATCCATGAGCTTCTTATCACGCTCATGAGTCCCCCTCAACCGCAGTAGCACAGGCGCAGGGCACCGCTATCACTCTTCTCCAGCTCTGTAGACAAGGGGCAGGTCCGTCGACCTGTTTACCTTGCAACCCCTGGACTCAGCGCAGCCGTCGCTGTATACTGAGGTGAGGCCTGTTGCAATCAGTGCCTCCTGCAGGGGGCATGGGACAAGAGAGCGGAGGCAAGGCCTTAGGCTCGCTGCAGCCTAGGCCAGACAAACAATCTCGCTGCAAACCGTTGATCAGAGCTGGCAGTGTACCAACTCGGGTTTGCAGCAAACAAGCTAGAGCGGCAGTCCAAAGACTGCCAAGGCGAAAAAGCACCGAAAGGTTTTCGAGTGCCAGACGCAGCTCCAATTTCGAAGGTTGGAGCGAAGAGTACTAGCTGGGGCAAACTGGCTGCTAAGCCAATTTGCTGGTGCAAGGAAAGTCGAACTCGAGCGCTCTGGCCGGTCATCTCCAGTAGCCTTTCAGAAGCCGAAAAACAAGAAGAAAGGGTGCACTCCTTCCATCCTGTCTGGAGAGATGGCTGGTGTTGACTTGAAGCGGAAGCTGCAGCCGAAGCTGCTGTTGGTGAGGTCGATTGTAGGGGTACTAGCTGTCAAGCCAGAACCCAACAAACTGCTACCAAGCGCTGCGCTATCTCACTATCGATGGAGGCTGTGTGGGTGAGAGTAGGCAGTCTGTAACGTAGCCGCTGGGATGAACGGTGGGGGGTGCGATGTCGCCGAAGCGAGCGTTGATGGCCTAGTGCGTGAAGCTGAGGTTGAAGCATAGCTTGAGCATCGTGTCCACCATCAGGCCCACCACCATTCAGTTTCTTTATTACATCTAGCAATTGACATAGACTACACAACTGGCTGGGGACAGCGAAAGGGGCCAGCTAAATAGGAGAAGATAAGCCCAGACGGGCAAAGTTCAAGCATGACGCTGAAGCAGCGCATGGCCGACAGTAAAGGGTTCACTCGGCAGGCAACGATAAACATAAATAGTACCATCGTCAAGCCGAAAGTAACTCTTTTCTCCCAAAATATCTGCTGTGTCACTTGTATTTTGTAGCGCGCATGAAAAGAGCTATTGAACTGCGCGCGAAAACAATGCAAATGCCCCACAAGCAGATTCCACTAGTAGTAGCGAAATTTCCTTGGCTTTACACTCGGGACAGTTGATATTTTGGGAGAAAAGAGCTTACTTTCGGCTTGACGATGGTACTATGTATTTAATTATGTAATTATGTCAATATATGTACTTTATTTTTTATTGTTGTTTATATTTTAAGTTAAAATTTTATTAGATAAATAAATAAAACAAAATAATAAATAAATTAGTGAAATAAAATTAAAATAAAGAAAGTTTTGAAAATTAAAACAAATGCAAAAATTTTCGGCAAACGAAACTTTTTGGGAATTTTTTTTAGTTTTACACTTGGGGCAATCGATTTTTTGGGAGAAAATAGCTTTACTTTTGGCTTCCCGATGGTACCATTTATTTCCAACTTTAAATTTTAGAAAAATACAAGTTATGCTGGAGAAGGTTTCGAACCCACCAGTTAGATCCAGCGGCCATCCGCTCGCACCACTACGCCACTGCCGCATATGGCACAACATTTAACTGAAGGTTTATAAATAAGCAATAAATACATGAGGCCAAAGGACGAGGGGAAAGGGTGGTGGGATGAAATGAATACTTACTCTCGTTCATTAGCAGATGCGAAGCAGCAGCAGCAGGGCAGCTGGGCAGCAGGGCAGCAGGAGTTTGGACGGCAACTTGTTTTCGATTTTCTCCATCAAATCCAAACTTTTATGCTGCTTTTCACAAGTACCCCCCATAATTCGATGTTGCCCTTTCTGTTGCAATCGGTGCTATTTGGGTTGAGAAAAATGTTTATCAATTTTGAGATCTAGCAATAACCCTCAAAACATACACCTGGGTCAAAAAGAGTGCCTGGGCGCTGACGGTCGCTGCGCTCCCTCGCGCCAGGCCAATGTCTTTAATCAATAGAGCTTCTTGAGACAACGAAGTTCGTATGGCTGGGTAGTCAAGTGGTATGTTTGTTGAATCGGTCCAGCGAGGGCTGGGTTTGAATCCACCTCAATGTATTGTTTTTGCCATTATATATACATTTTATATTATATAAAAAGTAGGAGAAATATATGGTACCATCGGCAAGCCAAAGTGGGTATCTTTTCTCCAAAAATTGAAATTGCCCGAGTGAAAAGTCAAAGAAATAAAACTAATACTAGTGGAATCAGCTGAGCCACCTGCATTTTGTTTTTGGAGCATACATGAAAAGAGGAGACTGAACTGCACACCAAAAACAGAATGCAAATGTTTTAGAAGCTGATTCCAATAATATTAATTTTATTTCTTTGACTTTTCACTCGGGCAATTTCAATTTTTGGAGAAAAGAGACCCACTTTGGCTTGCCGATGGTACCATATCTTATTATATACGCGTGATGCCATTTTGGGAGGGGTCTCGGGGCTCCCTGAATTCTTTACTTATACTGGCATATGATAGCTCTATGAATCAGTCTTGACAAGTTATTCAAAATAATTTGGGGGGATGCATGCACGGAAAACATTGAAAATATGAAACAATCGAAAACGTTGGCATTTTTGCGATTTTTGGGCAATTTTTGACTTTGGAACTTCATAGCTCCTCCAATTTTCAACATTTTCTGTCGGACTTTTTTTTAAATTAACGCTACAACAGTTCTGCTTTAAATCCATTATTAAGTTTCAATATTTTTTGTAAAAAAATTGACAAAACAAGTATATGGCGCAAAGCGCAATAGGTGACCGCGGAGCGCACCACCTTTCAACTTACACTATGAATGCATGGAATTTTGTCACTGCTAAGAGCAAGTATGTGGTTTCTCAACCATTTTCGAAAGTAAGCACATATTTGGAATCGCTATATATGACTTGTGAACAAAAAAACTCAAGTCCTCTGTTCAATTCTTAGCCGTTCAGATGTTACTGATTATTGATGACATTGCTGTGCATGAAAGTTTGTCACTCAAGAAAGGAAGTCTGTGGTTTCTCAACCATTTTTAAAAGTAAACACAGATTTGGAATTGCTATATACGACTTATGAACAAAAAAACTCAAGTCTTCTGTGCAATTCTTAGCAGTTCAGCTGTTACTGATTATTGATGACATTGCCGCAAGTGAAAGTTTGTCACTCAAGAAAGTAAGTCTGTGGTTTCTCAACCATTTTCAAAAGTAAGCACAGATTTGGAATCGCTATATACGACTTGTGAACAAAAAAACTCAAGTCTTCTGTGCAATTCTTAGCCGTTCAGCTGTTACTAATTATTGATGACATTGCCGCGCATGAAAGTTTGTCACTCAAGAAAGTAAGTCTGTGGTTTCTCAACCATTTTCAAAAGTAAGCACAGATTTGGAATTGCTATATACGACTTGTGAACAAAAAAACTCAAGTCTTTTGTGCAATTCTCAAGATAACAGGAGCTACAGCGCAAAAACTGTATATTGCAATTTTCAAGCCTTTCTACCCAAAAAAGTAATGTTTCAAATGCTCGAAAACCGGTTCCACCCCTCCAGATCTTCCTAAAATTGCATTACCTTTCAGGGAAAAAAAAGTTTGTCCCAATCCGTTGAGAATTCGGTGAGGACCAGCATTTCCAGAAATATATATATATATATATATACATATATATATATGAGGACAAAAGTTGAGTAACCTCTATAGACCGCGGAGCGGCCCTTCGGGCCGCTCCGCGGTCAAAAAATGAACTGACTGATGTCAATTTTGGCTATTTTTGACCTACCCAGGAGTCTGATGTATCTGGAATGAATCAAGTAATTCTTCAAGGTGCCGTTGAGACAGCTTTTTCCCAGCCAATGCGATTAATGTGCATTGCATTGTCATAGAGTGTTCACATCCATCACCTCGTTCTTTGAGCATTTCATGTTCTGTTGTGGCTGGAGGGCCATGATGCAGTAATTACTTGGGTCTCATTGTATCCTGATAACCTCAAAAAAATTTTGAATCGTGGATATGTATCTGAAAATTCGTTTTTCTGAAAAGTAACTATATTAGAGGACCATTACTGGTCACACATCTTTAACTATATAGGTGGCCGCGCGTAGCGCGGCCACTGACCTATATTACTAGTATAATATAACTGGTACCATCGGCAAGCCAAATGTGGTCTCTTTTCTCCAAATTTTGTAATTGCCTCGAGCAAAAAGTCAAGGAAATACATCTACTACTAGTGGAATCTGCTGCGTCATCTGCATTTTGTTTTTGGCGCACAAGGAAAGAGGCACTTAACTGCGCGCCAAAAACAAAATGCAACTGTCCAAGCAGCAGATTCCACTAGTAGTAGATGTATTTCCTTGACTTTTTGCTCGAGGCAATTACAAAATTTGGAGAAAAGAGACCACATTTGGCTTGCCGATGGTACCAGTTATTTCTTCAACTTTTAATATAGTATAAAATGTATAAATACAATTTTATATTATTTGACAATTTTTGAAAAATAAAAAAATAAAAATTAAACTCATTAAAAAACTATAACAAAAAGAAAAGAACATTTTTTGTGAAATTCTCATGACTTTTACTTTTACTTTATGGGAGAAAAGAGATTCACATTTGGCCTGCCGATGGTACTAGAAATTTCTCCCACTATAGTATAAAATGTATAATTAAAAATTTTTATATTGTTGGTTATGTATTATTATATATTAAGATATTATTGGATAAAAAAATAAAAAAAAATAAAAAATAAACTTCTTATTTAAACAAGTATATGGCGCAAAGCGCAATAGGTGACCGCGGAGCGCATCCTATATATGAATTTTTGAATTTTGAATTTTGAACACAATATGAATGCATGGAATTTTGTCACTCAAGAGAATAAGTCTGTGGTTTCTCAACCATTTTCGAAAGTAAGCACAGATTTGGAATCGCTATATATGACTTGTGAACAAAAAAACTCAAGTCCTCTGTTCAATTCTTAGCCGTTCAGCAGTTACTGATTAATAATGACATTGCCATGCGTGAAAGTTTGTCACTCAAGAAAGTAAGTCTGTGGTTTCTCAACCAATTTCGAAAGCAAGCACATATTTGGAATCGCTATATATGAGTTGTGAACAAAAAAACTTAAGTCCTCTGTTCAATTCTTAGCCGTTCAGCTGTTACTGATTATTGATGACATTGCCGTGCGTGAAAGTTTGTCACTCAAGAGGGCAAGTCTGTGGTTTCTCAACCATTTTCAAAAGTAAGCCCAGATTTGGAATCGTTATATACGACTTGTGAACAAAAAAACTCAAGTGTTCTGTTCAATTATCAGCCGTTCAGCTGCTACTAATTATTGATGCTATTGTCATGCATGAAAGTTTGTCACTCAAGAGGGCAAGTCTGTGGTTTCTCAACCATTTTCAAAAGTAAGCACAGATTTGGAATCGTTATATACAACTTGTGAACAAAAAAACTCAAGTGTTCTGTTCATTTATCAGCCGTTCAGCTGCTACTAGTTATTGATGCTATTGTCATGCGTGAAAGTTTGTCACTCAAGAGGGCAAGTCTGTGGTTTCTCAACCATTTTCAAAAGTAAGCACAGATTTGGAATCGTTATATACGACTTGTGAACAAAAAAACTCAAGTTGTCTGTGCAATTCTCAAGATTACAGGTGCTACAGCGCAAAAACTATATATTGCAATGTTTAAACCTTTCTACCCAAAAAAATAATGTTTCAAATGCTCGGAAACCGGGTCTACCCCTCCAGATCTTCCTAAAATTGCATTACCTTTCAGGAAAAAAAAAGTTTGTCCCAATCCGTTGAGAATTCGCCCGTGGACAGCATTTCCAGACATATATACATATATATGAGGACAAAAGTTTAGTAACCTCTATAGACCGCGGAGCGGCCCTTCGGGCCGCTCCGCGGTCAAAAATATAACGAAAAGAAAATCTCGATTCGAAAATCAAGAAATACAATGCATATTTATTGGCAAAATAACATATTTTTGTGAAATTTTCATGATTTATACTTAGGCAATCGATTTTTGGGAGAAATCTTAATGTCATAAAAGAGCTTTAATTTTCGCCTGCCGATGGTACCAGTTGTTTTCTTAACTTAAAATTTCCAAAATAAAAAGATTGTCTGAGAAGGATTCGAACCACCCAGTTTCACCCAACTGTCCAATCGCTTAGACCACTATACCACTGGTGCATATGCCTCTCTGCTTAACTGAAGAGTTATGAATAAATAAATATATGAGGTCCAGAAACCCGGGGAAGGGGGTTGGGGGGAAGAAATGAATACCTACTCTCATTTCAAGAATAGATGCGGAGGAGAAGAAGGAGAAAGAGAAGGAGAAGGAGAAGGAGAAGGAGAAGGAGAAGGAGAAGGAGAAGGAGAAGGAGAAGGAGAAGGAGAAGGAGAAGGAGAAGGAGAAGGAGAAGGAGAAGGAGAAGGAGAAGGAGAAGGAGAAGGAGAAGGAGAAGGAGAAGGAGAAGGAGAAGGAGAAGGAGAAGGAGAAGGAGAAGGAGAAGGAGGAGTTCGGACAAATGGTTTTGAGTAGTTTTCTCTTGTGTTCTGCCGTTTTTGGGCAATTTCTCGCGAGTTTTGGTCAATTCGATGACGCTCTTTCGAATGCAAAAAGAATCAGAACGATTGGTATTTTCAGTGAACCACAAAATCCTTATCAATTTTAAGATCTAGCAATAACCCCAAAAACGTACACCTGGGTCGAAAAGAGGGGCTGGGCGCTGACACTCCGCTAACGCTCCGTTCGCGCCAGCCCAATTTTTGAAAGTGTCAAAGTTCGGTGTAGCAGCTGCTGCCAATGTTTTGACTTGTTTTATTGGGCCTCCAACCCTTGCAGGTGCCCAGTTTACATCACAAATTCCTCAACCATGCCTTCCCAGCATTTGCTTTTCATTCATGTTCATTCAATGGTTCATTTTTTTGAAGCATTGCAACTCAAGCCACCATCATCAGGCTCCACCAGGCTGGACACAGCAATGCCCAGATTCAGGTTGCCCTCCCCAACAAAGGTCTCAGCCAAGGGACCGTCTTGAAGGTCATCCAGCGCCATGGCTCTGCTGGAGGCCAAAAACAGAAAAGGCAATATGAGCAGAACTCTAGGTCCTTAATACGAAGCACTGCTTTCGGGGGGGGGGGGGGGGGGGTGATTTCGGGCATTGTGAAGAAGGCGGCTGCTCTGTGGATTGAAGGATTGTCGTTTTTTGGGAAGGGCTGCACAAATCGGTTCCATGACAGTTCATCACCATGACAGTGCATCACCGCGACTGTTCATCATAATGACGGTTCGTCACCGCAATGGTTCATCACAGCGACAGTTCATCATAATGACAGTTCATCACCACGATGGTTCAGCACCATGACAGTTCATCAAAACGATGGACGGTTCATCACCATGACGGTTCATCACCATGACAGTTCATCACCAAGCCCCCTTGCCCAAGCAAACAAGCAATTGAACTCCATGAATTGGATTGAAGGACTGTCTTTTAGGGAAGGGCTGCACAAATCGGTTCCACGACAGTTCATCACCGTGATGGTTCATCACCGCAACAGTTCATCAAAATGACGGTTCATCACCGCGATGGTTCATCACCATGACAGTTTATCAAAACGACGGTTCATCACCGCGACGGTTCATCACCATGACAGTTCATCACCAAGCCCCCTTGCCCAAGCAAACAAGCATTTGAAGTCCATCAAAATTCCGGAATTCCATTGACATCTTATAAAGAATTGTGACATTGGTAAGGGGCAACAGTCACATTTTTGGAATTCCACCAAAAATTTGTTAATTTTTGACCATTAACAGCTGCAAATGTCACAGTCCCGCAATTTTATTGATAATTTGTTGCGAATTGAGGTGAGGTGCGAATTGAATTGAATTGATGCGATTTGTTTAGGCAATTGAGGTGAGCGTTCCACTAACAGCACCCCGTAAACGCCCTCACTGTGCTCCTGGCCCCCTTTCACATTGCACGCTCAGGCTCCTTAAGCAACGCTGGCGCCTGTTCCCTGGCCACAAATCCTGCCCTCGCGCAAGAAGGCAGTATTGGCGCCTATGCAATCAGGAAGGCAGTCTGCAGGGACTACCGTAGGGAGGATGAGTATCTGCTGCGAATCCCAGACAGCCCTCCCTCACATCTCTCCTCTTGCCCCCCTCTATACAAGCTCATTGCCAAGCGCACTGGCCGAAAAAGCCGCGAAATTCCACCTCTTCTCATGGCTTTCCCCTCTGCCCAGACACAGACTCTGGGCCTCCCCACACCTCAACCCTCCCTTGCAACCTCAGACCAGGAAAAAGCAGAGCTTTTTGGCCAGCATTTTGCGTCTGCTCTCTGCGAGGACAATGGACTCCAACCCTGCGCATTCCCACTCACTGCTAGCAGTAGCAGCGCTGCCCCGTTTGCCCCCTTGAAAGCCTTAGCCTGGAGCTCTGTGATATCCACAAGGCTTTTCAGGGCCTCAAGCCTAAACGATCAATAGGACCGAATGGACTGCCCCCTCTGCTGCTAAAATCAGCCCACTCCAGCCTAGCACTGCCACTCCGAACCCTCTTCGATTTCTGCAAAACAACCTCCAGCCTCCCTGCCCAATGGAAAGACTCGCTCATATGCCCTGTTCTCAAACGAAAGGGAGACCCCTCCAGCTGCACCTCTTACCGCCCAATTGCAAGTGCCCAGGCGAAAAGTGCCCATGGCGAAAAGTGCCCAAGGCAAAAAGTGCCCATGGCGAAAAGTGCCCAGGCGAAAAGTGCCCATGAATGACATTAATTATGTATATTTTACAGTACAAAAAGCATTTGGTTTGAATATTCCACTTACTTTTCTTAGTTACATGCTTTCAATATGACAGATAATTAGGTACTGGTCCTGTTGAATGGCAGGTCTTAATGGTGCAGAATATGCTAAATAAGTTCTTACAATTTTGCTTTCCTGCAGAACTACAAGCCAAGATGTGTGTAAACCACCAATATTAGGCCCCAACAGCAAACAATGGCAGATATAGTTGAAACTAGTGCAAAATTTCTACAAAATTTCATGGATGTCAGGCTTCGGCAGGTCCCAAAGGTGCAGTATATGCAATTTATTTCATGTAATTTCAATTTCTTGCAGAATTTCAAGCAAAAATGTGAAGAGACAATGAGTCCCTAGATATTTTCATTCATGGGCACTTTTCGCCTGGGCACTTTTCGCCGTGGGCACTTTTCGCCTTGGGCACTTTTTGCCTGGGCACTTTTCGCCTGGGCACTTCTGTCCTACAACCCCTAGCTAAGCAGCTGAGCAACCACCTGGAAACTAATGGCCTACTTCCGTCTGCAATGCATGGGTTCCGGGCAGGCCGATTGACCACCACTAGCCACCTATCTTTCCAGCAGTTCCTTTCATCACAGCTGGCAAATAAGCTGGCTGTCGATGTGCTCAATGTCGACATAGCCAAAGCTTTTGACAGCGTTTGCCATGGAAAATTACTTCACATCTGCAAAGCTGTTGGGATGGGGGTGGCAGTGGTTGGTGGATCTGATTCGTGAGTTCATTTGTGGGCGCAGCATGCAAGCCCGAGTAGGCGCCAGTCTCTCATGCCCACACCCCGTCAGCTCCTTGATTGTGCAAGGGGGCAGCTACAGCCCAGTACTTTTCAACCTCTTCCTTCTGCCGCTCACCTGGCAGCTCTCTTCCATCCCCTCACTGCATTTTTGGGCTTATGCGGATGACATCCGACTAGCCTCTCAAGTCCCATCAGCCCTAGAAGCAGGCCTCTCAGTCCTATCTGCCTGGGCCACTGAGTGGCAACTGGTCATTGCCCCACATAAATGCACTAGCTACCGCATAGGAGGAGGAAATATTCCAGCCAGCCTACTTTGTCTCTGGTCTCCCTATTCCAACTGCTCCAGACGAGGGGGTGCGCAATCTAGGGATCTTGCTTCGGCCCAGCCTTTCCTATGCATCCCACATAACAAGCATGATCAATCGAGCTAAATTCACCTCTCACCTGATCATAAAATGCTTGCATGCAGCTACTCCAAGCTACATATGGCTTCACTATCTACATACGGCCACAGCTCGAATATGCCTCACCCATGTGGTCGCCAGCAGGCAAAGGCGATTCAAACAAGATCGAAAGAGTCCAGAGAAATTTCACGAAGTTCATCATGCACCGTTGCTGACTGAATGCCCCTGCAGGAGGCTATGAAGCACGGCTATCACTCCTTAACCTAGACTCACTGCACCGGCGTCGCATAATAGCTGACCTGTCTCTCCTTCATCACTACTACCTCACTTGCCTCAAACAGAGCAAAGCCAACGAACCACCCTCACCTACAGAGCAGGAGTGTTGGCATGGTTGCCCAGTCTTCTTCCCATACTTAAACACTGGCCTGCGCGGGCGGCACCACTTCGCAGTGGCAGGCGGCGATAGGGGTGGAGCGAAGGCCCTTTGGCCTAGCCGGGTAAGTGGCCTGTGGAGGTGGGTCTCAGTGGAGGAAGCGGGCGTGCGGCGAAGGCACTTCCTGGAAGCCATCTCCAAGCTGCTCAACTCTGACAAAGTGATCTGAGGCAGAAGCCATGATCAATCCCCCCGTCTTCTCTCTTTCTCTCAGAACACCACTACTATTGCTGTTCTGCTCATACCCGTGCAATCGGAGTAAAAACTGATGAAGATTTTGACAATTGATAAATAGCAACTGTCACAGATTCAGAATTTCATTAAAAATAGAAAAAAATGATCAAAAATATTTTAAACTTTGTCCAAAATCTTGGAAAGGGGCTAGATGAGTATCCCAAAATTTAGCAAAAGTTTGATGCTTTTAAATTACAACTGTCACAGTTCCCGAGTTCCTCAAGAATTTGTCAAATTTTAGCAATTTCAAGTTGCGATTGTCACAGTTTCCGAATTCCACCAAAAATTTGTTAAATTTTGGCAATTTTAAGACACAGAATCTGATAGACTCGAGGTGGCCTCTATGAGGGGGATTCCAGATTTGAAAAATGAAGTTTCTCTGATTCGTATGACTTTGTGCCACAATCAAAGGCAACTTAGTTCTCATCTCTGGGCCCCAGCCGTTTCCCACAAAACGATTTTATTGACCTGATATGGTCACTTTTGTAACACGCACTTTTTTGGGCCTTTGAAACCTGCAATTTCAGTTTTTTGAAAATTTTGACTAAGAAATTTTAGATAAGTGTGGATCATTATATATCAATCGAAAGGCAATTTGGAGACAAAAAAGGTGGCCCACTTGAATTTTGCCATAAATTGTTCTGAAAACCGTAATTTTGAAAAATCGAAAATTTAGGGTTTTCAATTTTGGCACAAAAAAACTGATAGCTCAAATTTGAGTGAATTTGCCAAAAGAACATTCTAGCCCACATTAAAATTCAGATTCTTGCGGTCATTTTGATATATAACACGTCCGGTTTTGGTTTGTTCGCATGGACACTTTTTTTGAATGAAAATTTGAAGTCGTGATTCGACCCAATGATAAAGCATAGGCAAAATTTCCCGAAAAAAATTTTTGTCTCAGATTTCCATTTTTACTGCCTAAATATCTTCTTTAGGGTCCAATACACCCTACTGCCACATTGGTTTCCTTTGTTTTAGTTCAAAATTGGTCAATCCTGAATCGAACATTTCCTATGCTTAAGCATAGGACTTCCCAGGCTTCAACAAATATTTCCCTGTAGCAGCTGAATGGCTAAGAATTGCACACAACACTTGAGTTTTTTTGTTCACAATTCATATATTCTGGTTCTAAATCTGTGCTTACTTTTCAAATTGGTGAAGAAACCACCTACTTGCCCTTTTGCCCATTTCTTTGAATAGATGTGTGTTTGTCACTCAATAGGCCAAGTAGGTGGTTTCTTCACCAATTTGAAAAGTAAGCACAGATTTAGAACCAGAATATATGAATTGTGAACAAAAAAACTCAAGTGTTGTGTGCAATTCTTAGCCATTCAGCTGCTACAGAGAAATATTTGTTGAAGCCTGGAAGTCCTATGCTTAAGCATAGGAAATGTTCGATTCAGGATTGACCAATTTTGAACTAAAACAAAGGAAACCAATGTGGCAGTAGGGTGTATTGGACCCTAAAGAAGATATTTAGGCAGTAAAAATGGAAATCTGAGACAAAAATTTTTTTCGGAAATTTTGCCTATGCTTTAACATAGGGTCGTATCATGACTTCAAATTTTCATTCAAAAAAAAGTGTCCATGCGAACAAACCAAAACCGGACGTGTTATATATCAAAATGACCGCAAGAATCTGAATTTTAATGTGGGCTAGAATGTTCTTTTGGCAAATTCACTCAAATTTGAGCTATCAGTTTTTTTGTGCCGAAAAAATTGAAAACCCTAAATTTTCGATTTTTCAAAATTACGGTTTTCAGAACAATTTATGGCAAAATTCAAGTGGGCCACCTTTTTTGTCTCCAAATTGCCTTTCGATTGATATATAATGATCCACACTTATCTAAAATTTCTTAGTCAAAATTTTCAAAAAACTGAAATTGCAGGTTTCAAAGGCCCAAAAAAGTGCGTGTTACAAAAGTGACCATATCAGGTCAACAAAACAGTTTTTTGGGAAACGGCTGGGGCACAGAGATGAGAACTAAATTACCTTTGATTGTGGCACAAAGTCATTCGAATCAGAGAAACTTCATTTTTCAAATCTGGAATCCCACATTTTGAGCCTATCGAATTCTGTCTCTTAAGTTGCAATTGTGACAGTTCCCGAATTCCACCCAAAGGTTGTTAAATTTTGACAATTTTTAGTTGCATAAGACAGTTTCCCAATTTTGGTGGAATTGATTTGTTTGTTTGCTTGGGGAATGGGGCTTGCTGATGAACCGTCGTGGTGAAGAACCGTCGCAGTGATGAACCGCAGTTTTGATGAACTGTTGCGGTGATGAACCGTCGCGGTAATGAACTGTCGTTTTGATGAACCGTCGCGGTGATGAACTGTCATGACACGGCGCAAATCTGGGCATTGCTCTACCCAGCCTGGCGGAGCATGAGTTGCTCGGGAAATCAGATGTTGGTGAGACATGGTTGAGTGATTTGTGATGTGAACTGGGCAAATGCAAGGGCAGGCGGCCCAATAAAACAAGCCAAAACATTGGCAGTGGCTGGCGAGCAAAATTTTAACAGTCAAAAATACCATGTTTCACCAAATTTGTTGTTAATTGCTTGTACCAAAACGAATGTCTGAATAAATTTAAAAACTTAAACTAGATACTTGGTTGCATCTTTCCACGAAAGGATTTTTTATTTTGTCCAAAATTGAGGCAGTGGTGATCTCCCAAAGTCAGGTATTTCCCGGTAACCTGAACACCCTGTAAAGTTACCCCATTTTTCGTCCGTCTCTATGCATATTTATACGAATCTGTTGTTCCGGAGCCCGTACTCCTCGTAATTGCTTGGCGTAATTTTTACTTTTTCGCCAAAAACTCAAAATTTCGATGTTTTAATATACAAAAAATTATAACTCAATGGTATTTCAATAAAATGGGCTGCATTTTGGAAGATACGTCTGCTTAGGTTATACCTTGAAGCAGGTAGAAGAAATTTGCGAAAAATTTATAATTACCCGATTTATGACCAAAAACCTTGATGTTTCATGAAATTGAACAAGCATAAATCCATGATTTTTCAATAAAATCAGCAAAATTTTGGCACAAAGATCCGTCTGAGTTGTATCTTAAAGCCTTTTTAAGGAATTTACGAAATATTTATTATTTCCCGATTTATGCTCAAAAACCTCAAATTTTGATGTTTCAAAACTAGGAAGAAGCATTTTTACATAGTTTTTTTAGTGAAATCAGCTAAATTTTGATATGTACGTCAGTTGAGGTTACATCATGAAACTGTTAAAAGGAATTTACGAAACACTAATTATTTTGCAAAATATTGACAAATGCTAAAATCTTGATGTTTCAATAATTCGAGCAAACATCTATCCATGATTTTTGCGCGGCCGCTTCGCATGCTAGGCTACGCTCCGGGGCCTCCGCACCCATGCCCTCCGGCCTCCGGAGCTCTGACTGCCCTGCCCTCCGCGGCAGGCGGCCAAGGCCAGCTTAACCAGTTACCTCATTTTTGCGTCCGTCTTTCCGCATATATACAGGGCCGGGCACTAAAAAACAAGCATCTTATTCAATCAACTATAACTCAGGATGTACTAAACATTTTTTGATGAAAACTTATCAGAATATACATCTATTATTTACCCATATAGTGCTAGATGTGTGGGACAAACGATGATGATGTCATGGATTTACAAGTATTTATGTAATGTATGCCGCTCTATAACAGATAAATGAAGAGAACACTAGGATTTTTCCCTATTTGGAGAACTATTTTTGTTTCCTGTGGCTTTTTAAGTTTGGTCAGGCTTATAATATCCAACTTAACATATTAGGACACCATTCTGGTGTGTTTTGAAATGTAATTTCCAATAAAGACTAAAAACAATTAATTATGAACACAAAATCGATTGATTTTCCAAGTTTGCTGTAAAAAATTAACTAATTTTATTAAATTGTGCATAATTCTGTGAGATTAAAAGCGTTTGGCCAAAATCTTTAGCACAATATAGGCAACTAATAGATGTATATCCTTATAAATTTTCATCAAAAAATATTCAGTATATCTTGAGTTATTGTTGATTGAAAAAGATGCTTGTTTTTTAGTGCCCGGCCCTGTATATATATATATATATATACTGCAATTGTGAATCTCCGCTTCAGTGTTTTTTCACTCTAAGCTGGTCTCTTTATAATGCTTGTAATCAAGTTTGCTTGGGCATCAAGGTAATGAAATTTATTTTATTCATCTTATCATGAAACTAGCTTGGGCTCTAAGGCAATGAAATTAATTTTGAAACTCTTATCATGAAATTATACTTACAATATTTTGAACCTCTAAAGAGCTAAGAGAGCCCAGAAAATTTTGACATTTGTAATATTGTAATTTTTTGGCAGGGTAAAGTACTCAAACAGCATGAAAAACTTTAAATAATTTAAACAAATGCTGTTGGTAGCAAAAACAAAAAGCTGGGAAAACTAATAAAATTCTTGTTTCAAAATAATATATTTTTATTGCAACATATTTTCATTGTTTTTCTAAATGTTAACCAATGTTTATTTTTTATTTTTATCTCTACCTAAACATACATCCTAAGGTGACCAAAATTTTCTGGGCTCTCTTAGCTCTTTAGAGGTTCAAAATATTGTAAGTATAATTTCATGATAAGAGTTTCAAAATTAATTTCATTGCCTTAGAGCCCAAGCTAGTTTCATGATAAGATGAATCAAATAAATTTCATTACCTTGATGCCCAAGCAAACTTGATTACAAGCATTACAAAGAGACCAGCTAAGAGTGAAAAAACACTGAAGCGGAGATTCACAATATCAGTAATTTCATCCAATTTGAACAGCCAAAGGCCAATAAACAGCCCAACACCCAATACAATGCTTTAAGATGAAGTTGATGATGAGGGGCTTGTACACCATGGCCTGGCAGAAGCCCCTGAAGACAATGTGTAAGCAAATGGACAAAAGATTCGTAATCTACGCCCCAATTTACCTATATGGTGCTGTTATTGAGGCCAAAAACCCCTTAAAATGCCCCAAGACGAAGTTGATGATGAGCTGCTTGTACACCACGGCCTGGAAGAAGCCCACGAAGACAATGTGTAAGCAAATGGACAAAAGATTCGTAATCTACGCCTCAATTTACCTATATGGTGCAGTTATTGAGGCCAAAAACCCTTTAAAATGCCCCGAGACGAAGTTGATGATGAGCTGCTTGTACACCACAGCCTGGTAGAAGCCCAAGAAGACAATGTGTAAGTAAATGGACAAAAGAATCGTAATCTATGCCTCAATTTACCTATATGGTGCTGTTATTGAGGCCAAAAACCCCTTAAAATGCCCCAAGACGAAGTTGATGATGAGCTGCTTGTACACCACGGCCTGGAAGAAGCCCACGAAGACAATGTGTAAGCAAATGGACAAAAGAATCGTAATCTATGGCTCAGTTTACCTATATGGTGCTGTTATTGAGGCCAAAAACCCCTTAAAATGCCCCAAGACGAAGTTGATGATGAGCTGCTTGTACACCACAGCCTGGTAGAAGCCCAAGAAGACAATGTGTAAGCAAATGGACAAAAGATTCGTAATCTACGCCTCAATTTACCCATATGGTGCAGTTATTGAGGCCAAAAACCCTTTAAAATGCCCCGAGACGAAGTTGATGATGAGCTGCTTGTACACCATGGCCTGGTAGAAGCCCATGAAGACCAGATTTGCACTTATGGTTGTTTGGTATCAAATCGTATCTATTTTTTGAGCCGGTTTCATATCTAGACTCAAAATTAACTTAAACCATCGCCACTGGGCAGCATATCTTTTTTAGGATTATTACAGTGCACCCTATAGGTCAAAAATGGTCAAAAAAATTTTTTCAAAATTCTAATGTTTTATAGGCAGGTTTTGTGTAGTTTTTTGCCAGGATTCCGAATCTGTGCTTGTTTTTTCCCTTGGAACACCCTAAAAAAAGTTATTCAAGATTTTAGATTTGTTTTGTAAGGGTCCCCCCTTACGTTCAATCGATTTTCCAACCTCAATTTCGGCATAAAGGAGGCCGAAAATCAAAATTTGGGAGGCACCATGGCACCCTCCAGGGTCGATATACTATAGTGACGTTGAGACTGGAGCCCCAGATATTGCCAATCCCCATGCCGAGCAGAACGTACGGCGGACGGCGGACGGCGGACGGCGGACGGATAACGGACGGACACTTTTTAAAAAGTTTTTTGGCCATAACTTGCCCAATTCTCAACCAAATTTGGCAAATTTTTTTTTTATTAAAGCTCTGTGTCTGCTGCGTCCATTGAGCCTACTCACAGCTCTGCAACATGCCCATGGAATTAATGGCATTGATTCATATTTTCAAAAGCCGTAATAGGGTTGGTCCTTGGCTAAGAGGGGACCGTGCTTCCGCTGCTCGCACGGCCCCAATATATGTGTGTCCGAGGCCCGTACTCCTCGGTTTTTCAACGAAAATGGCTGATTTTTTGCATGAAGGTCCGTCTAGGCGGTGCCTCGGGACCATTTTTGGCGCTTGGCGTAATTTTTTGAATTTCGCCCAAAACTCAATTTTTTGATGTTTCAAGACACTAAAAATCGTAAATCACTGGTTTTTCCATGAAATTAGCTGAAATTTTGCATGAAAGTCCACCTTGGTGATGCCTTGGCACCATTATTAGGGCTTGGCGAAATTTTTTGATTTTCACCCAAAACTCAATTTTTTGATGTTTCAAAATACGAAAAATCCTAAATCACTGGTTTTTCAGTGGAATTAGCTGATTTTTGGCAGATATGTCCGCCTCAGTAACATTTAAAAGCTGGCAAAAGGAATTTTTGAAATATTTATTATTTCTTGATTCATAGTCAAAAGACCAAAATCTTGATGTTTCAAAAATTCAAACATCTATAAATCCCTAGTTTTTCTATAAAATTAACTCAATTTTGGCAGTTATGGTTGTTTAGGTGGTGTCTTGAAGCTGTTAAAAGGATTTTATGAAACAAATTTGTAATATTTCGCTTTGTGGTCAAAAACATAAAATTTTGATGTTTCAAAAATTCAAACAAGCATATGTTTAAGGCTTTTGAAGCTGACCAGCTGATTTTGACTAGAAGTGATTCTTATGCAGTTGTAACGTTGCTTACTTGGAACAAAGGCCGCGCATCTTGGCAATAGCCGAGAATACCTTGTTTAATCAACTCAGCTGAAATTTTTAGCTCAAATAAATCTGAGTAAAAAATTTATAAGACGCTGCAAACAGTGGTAGTTTAAATCAGGCCGCGCACCTATTGGCGATAGCCTATACTACCTTGTTCAAAACTTGAATCCCACATTTTGAACCCATCTAATTCCGTCTCTTAAAAATGTTTAAAAGAAATCAGAATTTTGAACTTTTTGACTGTTTATGGTAACAATATAACGCCGTTTTTCATTCAAAGCTATCCCTGGTTAAAAGGTGTCAATAAAGGATGTACGACCACTGAAAAATTTTAAAACCTAGTTTTTGGACTACACCTATTGATCGTTCGTCTCCAATCACCCACTCCTGAGTGATGCGGCTGAAATAAAAGCTCTGACCGCTGAAGAGTCCAGGAAGGAGAATCAAGAGGAGGCCAGCCCTGAGCATACTTCTTGCGGGACTGTAAAAACTGATGCCTATTTTTCCGCCGGTTTGCGTATTATTTTGTTCCAACGAGACTTAGGCCTTGGTGGTGGCTTGCGCGAGCTGGCTGCGGTTGTTGTTGAACCATTTCAGCTCCCCAGGAGGCACCGTAGTTTAGGCATCAGCGGGCGCACGATTGATTTTGTGAAGTTGTCATTTAGTGTATTTATAGAGTGCTTCATCAATTTAGCTCGAAATTGCGGAAAACTATTGAATCAGTTGAGCCTAGCTGAGCAATAATTATAAACAATGGGAGCATGTTTTATTCCTAAAAAGCAAGAAAATAAAATGAGCATCCTAGGGCGCAACAGTAATCAATGCAATGGTAATGAATGGGTAATTGAGACTTTGGCTGCTTGCATGTAAGGTTTGGCTTCGTTTTGCTTCAAATGTTTGTGAAAACGGTGCTTCAAATGTTTGGGAGAACGGTTTTAATCTTAACGCGACGCTATTCCATTCCTTCATTGAAATGGTTACAAAACGTTGATGGCACTATATTTTGGTGAACATGGTATTTTTTAACGAGGTTTCTGTCTACCACCACAAAAGAGATGCGGATTTAGACGTTTCAAACCTAGGGTCCGAGCGGCAGAAGTGGCATATCATAATCACTTTTTTCTGGCGTTCTAAATGTTTATAATGCTTGGCATTGGCCTGATTATTTCTTCAGCAAAAGTCATTAACTGAGTTATCGATTCAAAAGACCATTGCTTCATAATGGCTTGTATTGGATGTCAGTGTGTATGGAGACACCGCGCTTCACCAGCTTCAGCTCCGGTTTCACCAAACGCACGCCCTCAAAGATTGCAATAGTGCCAGACAAAATTCAGATGTAAATGCTGCAGCTGTAACCTCCATACTAGGGATAACGATGCCATTTTTGATCTTGGAGTTGGCGAAATCCTGCAGAATCAATTGGGCTGAAAATGATAAGTGGAGCAAGAAGTAAACCTGGATGATGGGAGTGAGGATGCTTTGGAAGAAGGGCAAAGTCATCGGTGGAATCTGGCCCACTGTAGAGAAAGCCGGCTTCAGCACTAGACTGCTGATGTTCAGCTGACCCCCCACGCGTTCCTTCTTCACAAACGGCACCAATGAAGCCCTTCAATTCCATTTTAAAGCTTTATGAATTAACTTTTATTTGAGCAGCCTGGCATTAAGGCTTTCTTAAAATTTTTGCACCTACAATACTTTCAAAACAAGTTCAAAAACCCCAATTGAACGTCCATCGTGAAAACGTGCTCGCTGGATTTCTTAGTTTTTGCATAGATAGCAGCTTCGATCGTTGCATTCATGTGCGCTCCGTGGGTGTCAATCACTGAAAATAATTTGATTTAAAACTTACGAAACCGTCGTTTTCTTATACTCGCCAAAAGGTTCAATAAAAATTCGAAAAATTTACTTGCTTTTGGTGCCTCTTTGACTGTGGTCAGCTTAGCCTCTAGAACGGCATTTGGGTATTTTTTGCCAATCTCGGGCACCATTTGGCCCAGACAGGATTCCTTGCAGCTTGTATGAAGAAACCTGTGCAGCAGGAAAGCCAGTTTGGAAAGAAGACAGCTTTGAAGGGCAACTTTCGGAGGTTGCTCGGCAGCATGCTCGGTTTGAGGTGGAACTTGATGAGGCCTGCCTGGTCGGCGTTGTGGAGGAGTGAATTGAGGACATAGTCACTGGCGGTGATGTACAGCATTCGAGGATTCTTCTCTGCCACCTTGTCCGCAGCTAATGCTGCAAATTGGAAGCTTTCGGCTTTTGCCCCTTTTTTACATTCTTCAAGCCAGACGCTGTTGTCTTGGAGATTGAAATTAAACGAAATAGCGAGAAGGAGAAAGAAGTTTGGGCTTAGGCCCCCTAGCCTGGGTGCTCCAGTTGACTCGACTGTTTCCTCTTGCCGATGGTTCCGTCCACATGAAACTGGAGGAAGTGCTGGTGGACGGTGGGCGGGCGAGTGAGCTTGTAGTGCAGGTTGAGTTGGTCGAAAACGGGCAGGAGTGTAGGCAGCGTTTGAATTTCCTTCCTCAGTGCGTCCTTCAAAACCTTGGCCTCTAACATCGGTAAGTGAGCGAAAGGGGAGGAACCTGAAGCGCTCCTTTGACTCCTTCGCAAATGGCTATTTGCAGATGGCTTCGGACCATGATCATTAGGATGTTATAAATGGGAGCGCCAAGAAAATGGACAAGTGTGGCAAGCACGCCTACGGCTCCACTGAAGCTCAGGCTGGAAAACATTGCCGTTTGAAAAAGAAGCCACAAGTTTGCTATGATGGGTCACCATCCTACCAGCCTTTAAAATGTTTTTCTCAATCGCAAAAATACTTCTCAGTATGAAGGTCTCCCGCACCAACATGTAGAATGATATAACTGGGTTGCCGAATTTGGAATCCTTTTTTCAAATCTTGATGATGAAGCCATTTAGTGTGAGCCAAACAGGTATTGCAGGGCAATATTGTAAAGTGTAGTAGGACAGCTAAATTTATTCAAAAAATGCTTTCTTTTATTGCGATCGCTAAAACTAATTTGATTGAATAGTGTATCACTTTTTCTTTTCTTCAGACATTTCCAATACATTCCATAAAAAAGTGAGCCGTTTATTTCATTCATTTCAGCCGTTTTATAATTTTAACATTTAAACCCCTCCACAATCATTCATTGATTGTGGAGGGGTTAAAATGTTGATCAGTCATTGATCAGTCATAAAAGAAAACTGGAAGAAAACCTGAAGCCATCAAGGCTGGCATCACAGGTGGGAATTCGCACCCGAGGCCGGCCGTCAGCGCCCACACTCTGCTCCAGCTGGAAGCCCAGCTCCAGTCCCAGATTACTCGACCCACCGCTCACAGTTCCTGTTTCATTGATGCCCATTCAATGGAGCAGCAAAGAATAGATGAGGCAGGAACCTGAGATGGGGATCCAGAGGAGCCAGGCATAGGTGCCGCCGCTGAAGCTGCTGTGCACGCTTACACTCCCCTGTTTGAGGATGAGGTCTATTTCCGAGTTGGGCTTCAGGCTGTAGTGGATTTCGGGCGCCTTTGATGGGTTTCTTTTTTGGAAGCGACTGCGAAATATTTGGATCACAAATATTCATCGATCAATCTTGACGTACTAGATACATTTGCCACTTTTAGTCCTTGCAAAATGTTCAACTGGTGCAAAAAGGGCAAATCGACCATGCGCTAATAGTTTGTCGAGGTTCGTGGGGAGAACACGTTTTTTTGAATCAATCAACTTTCCTTACCTGCGCTTAGAGCGCACAGTAAATTTTTTCACTGGCACCCAAAACGCTAGCATTTGACGAAAAAATTGCGAAATTCGTTAAAAACTAAAATTAGTAAGAACACTGAAGAAATTGTAATGGAATAGTTTTATAGGAAAAAATTCTTTAAACAAAAAATGGTGCAATAATCATTGCTAGCATGCAACTATTCTCAAAACGGCACCCAACCTTGAAAGACTTAATTTTGATGTTGGGAAATTCGATGTGGCCCTTGTTCCCAATACCGCTCTTGCGAACTTTTGGTATGTTTATCTGCAAAAATGACAGCCAAAATAAAAAGTCCCCAAGCTTTGAAGAGAGAAACCTTTGGAATTTCACGCTGAAGAATGGAACGACCAATCTTGGCCACGTATTTGATGCCGGAATCGGAGAGGCGAATTCGAGCCCCCGCCTTTTCTGCCTATTTTTCATCCAGCTCATTCACTTCTGCCTATCCTTCTGCTTGCTTGGACTTACATCAGAACTTGGTGTTAAGAGGATGGAGAGAAATAGGAGAAGGCTTAGATGCAGCATTGTTTTGACACTATGCTTTGTGATGACTAGGCAAAAAGCCGCACTGCTTTAAGTATGTTCTGCTGTAGACTGCCTTTAGCAAGACAAATCAGCTGTTTTTGTGCTATTCTTTTTTCCATAGCCTTTGTCTAATGATGCAGTTGTTCTGCGGTTCTCCTTGGGCATTGAGCTGAAAACCCCATTAACATGATAAAACTTAACTGTAAGCTTCTGTAACGCTCTGAGCAATGGAACTGCCAAGAATATTTTGTGTAAAATAGATTTCAGAATTGGTTTTTCAAAATTCCTTTTTATGACAGAGAGTTTTTCGAAATTATTTTATTCTTTTCAATTTTTTTATTTGGGAAGGAAAAATTTTCTTTCATGTCGGATTTGTCAGTTTTTAAAGGCACAATGCAGACTTTACCACCCTCACCGATTTCAATGTTGTGGGGATAGGTTGATAGGGGATGAGTGTGTAAGTGTGCAATGTTAAGGATGGTTCTTCAAAGGGTTCTTAGTTCAGAGATATGAGCCCGTGAAAATTGGAATTTTAATAACTAGAAATGGCTTCAAATTGAATCAAAGCAAGTGGTTCCTAATCGCAATGTACTATACATGGCTGAAACATGAGCCTTGTGAGTAGATATGGACTTCAGGCTGCCGCTCTGCATCCTGGGCGCCGTCCGCACTGCATTCCCCGACCCTTCTGTCATCTACACTGCCTTCCAGCCTGCACTGCAACTCGACGATGACTGCAGGCTCGGCACTGCAGGTGGAAGGCAGTGTAGATGACAGAAGGGTCGGGGAATGCAGTGCGGACGGCGCCCAAGATGCAGAGCGGCAGCTCCACCCGCTCTCCGCCCTTCAGCTTGCCTTAGAGCCAGAAGGTGCTTGATCGATAGGCGTCATAGCGGAGCTGAGCATTGTCAGGGCTGGCTGTGGTCTTCTTCCCTTTCTGCTCTTCTTCCTGGTTTAGGAAGATGGGAAGGACAACAGCGTTAAGAATGCTAGAGGAGAAAAAGGTGTGCTGGCTGAGGCAGGGGAGCTTAGCCAATATAACATAATAGAGCCAAACCTACCAAATTAACATTATAATATAAATCATTCTGCTGAAAAATCGAGGCATGTTTCACCCCCCTATAGGGGGGGTCACATCCGGATGCAGCCCCCCCTATAGGGGGGGTCACATCCGGATGCAGCCCCCCCCTGTAGAGGGGGCCACATCCGGATGCAGCCCCCCCTATAGAGGGGGCCACATCCGGATGCAGCCCCCTCTATAGGGGGGGCCACATCCAGGCTGACAAATTTTTGACCGCGGAGCGGCCCGAAGGGCCGCTCCGCGGTCTATAGAGGTTACTCAACTTTTGTCCTCATATATATGTATATATATATTTCTGGAAATGCTGTCCACGGGCGAATTCTCAACGGATCTTGACAAACTTTTTTTTTCCTGAAAGGTAATGCTATTTTAGGAAGATCTGGAGGGGTGGAACCGGTTTCCGAGCATTTGAAACATTACTTTTTTGGGTAGAAAGGTTTAAACATTGCAATATACAGTTTTTGCGCTGTAGCACCTGTAATCTTGAGAATTGCACAGACAACTTGAGTTTTTTTGTTCACAAGTCGTATATAACGATTCCAAATCTGTGCTTACTTTTGAAAATGGTTGAGAAACCACAGACTTGCCCTCTTGAGTGACAAACTTTCATGCATGACAATAGCATCAATAATTAGTAGCAGCTGAACGGCTGATAATTGAACTGAACACTTGAGTTTTTTTGTTCACAAGTCTTATATAACGATTCCAAATCTGTGCTTACTTTTGAAAATGGTTGAGAAACCACATACTTGCCCTCTTGATTGACAAACTTTCACACATGACAATAGCATCAATAATTAGTAGCAGCTGAACGGCTGATAATTGAACAGAACACTTGAGTTTTTTTGTTCACAAGTCATATATACCGATTCTAAATCTGTGCTTACTTTTGAAAATGGTTGAGAAACCACATATTTTTCCTTTTGAGATGCAATGTTCACATTCACAGCAGACATTTTCCTTAAAATTAGGATTTTGCTACTTGTGAAGGTGCAAGCGCTCCGCGGTCACCTATTGCGCTTTGCGCCATATACTTGTTCATTTAAGGTGTTCTTAGTGCAAATTATCTTATGTTCTTTTGTTGTTGTAGTTAGCGAGAAATACAGCGCATCTGAAAAGGCAGTTTGGTCATGATAGGCAATGAAAAGAAATAAGAGCTGAGAGATAGCACAACAGTGGCACTGGTCGCAAGTCAATGACAGCACTTAGGACAAATATACTTAACATTGGCACAAGTAATATGAGAAATATCTTTGGACGAAAGAAGTGAGCAGGCAGCCTTGGTATGGTTCCAAAGGCTGCAGGAATCACACTGGACGAAGTCTTCCGCCTTAAGGCTCAGCAGCCCACAGCAGAACCAGGTGAGGTAGGAGAAGGGAGGAGATGGCGGAAATTGAAAATTGAAATTGAAAAAATTGAAACATCGGACTGGTGGATATGTGCGAAATTGCAAAAAAAATTTCAATTTGATGGCCAGATTCATGTTCAGCTTCAAAAGTTACCTACTGGGGCCCAAAATTTAGAACCGAATCCCAAAAATGACCCATAACTCACAGTTTGAGCATTGAAACATCTGGGTCATAACTCGAGAGCAAGACAAGTGCGACATTGAGCTTTCATGCTGTACATCAATAGAATGCCTTTGAACACGTTAAATGAAAAATTTGTCAGCCTGGATGTGGCCCCCCCTATAGAGGGGGCTGCATCCGGATGTGGCCCCCTCTATAGGGGGGGCTGCATCCGGATGTGGCCCCCTCTACAGGGGGGGCTGCATCCGGATGTGACCCCCCCTATAGGGGGGGCAAACATTCCTGGAAAAATCAGCCTTCTGAGTAGGGTCGAAATGTAGGAAGCTGTCACATTTTGGGCCACGCCATGTTGTGCCTATCGATTTTTTCAAATTTTAATGGCTTAAAACTTCAGTTCTAACCATCTCCAGCTATGATTGAATCGACAAAATCTGACGGGATATCCTGATTTTTTAATGAATTTTTGTGTCTCAAATTTTCCTTTTTCCCCCCTTATAACGTGGAAAATTTGAGATTTTTTTTCTCAAAATTTTTTATCAAAAGTGAAAAAACCAAATATGCTTGCAACCTTACTATGATGGTAACTTACCATGAAAAAAAAATTAGGCCGATCAGTGAGAGTGGTAAAGTCTGCATTGTGCCTTTAAAAGATTGTTACAAGCTGCGCATCTTTTATTTACGTGGTAATAATCATTTTGTGTATGAAAGCAAGTTGTTTGCCTAGCTGAAATGAAAAAGTAACAAAAATATAATTTATATTA
This sequence comes from Ptycholaimellus sp. GST1_10, assembly GCA_030248095.1. Classification (NCBI taxonomy): domain Eukaryota; kingdom Metazoa; phylum Nematoda; class Chromadorea; order Chromadorida; family Chromadoridae; genus Ptycholaimellus; species Ptycholaimellus sp. GST1_10. The sequence continues at coordinate 29,150 of JASANA010005526.1, forward strand.
TTTTCACAGGAAAACTAAATTTTCAATTACCGAAAGTTAGAAAGTGCTCTAAACATTAGTATAAAGAGCAAGCCACACCATAATTATGCGCAGTATTCATTAGATTGCCCAGACGAAGCTTCTCACTTTTCTGGCAATCTAGCTGTTTAAAAATGAAGTTTGTATATTTTTTCGTTTCTTTTATGCTTTTGCTGCAACTCGCTTTGGCGGACTTCACGGAATGCAACAAAAAGGATGGAGACTGCGCGTAACAATTTATGCAACCATTTTAAATAAGTTGATGCCGTGGGGTGATTACACTTTTTAGACTTTGGGGGTGGTAAACTTTTTTCAATAAACTATAACTCAAAATATACTTAATATTTTTGACCGCGAAGTGGGCCCAAAGGGCACGCTTCGCGGTCTATACATGTTGTCTCTTCTGAGGCTTTTTTATTATCTTTCTGATGACACATCCCCAGCGAGAAGGGAAGGAAAACGTTGAGGGACACATCTGCATGTGAGCAGGGCGAGCAGCAATGCTCCTGGGCACTTGGCTATGGCACAAAGCAGAAGAATCACGGAACTCTCGTTAGCAGAAAGAAGACACCTATATGAGACCTGACATGCAAGCAGGGTCGAATGCACAGAAGAGCAAATTGAATCGGAAACAGAACTGAAATCCAACTAGAACAGATGCCAGGAATGCAAAAGCAAAGAGGTCAGCGTGGAAGACAGACAGGAAAGTGGGAGACGATGGGGAGTCCAAAGCTGTTGAGGCTGGACTGGACTAAGCCTATCCCCTCCTCCCTGTACCCACCCGGCACTCACAGTCAGCTGGGGAATGAAGGCAAGGAACTGGGGCTTGTGGCAGAGAACTGCTAGGACCTAGGCCAAAGCAGTCTCTCTACCGGACACACTTGGGCCAGCTGAAGGCCACAGCCACCTTAGTCCTGGCCTCTTCCCAGGGTGCCCACTTCCAGAGCCAGCGTCTGGCTGCCCAGTCCTGCATCGAGAGAGAAGAGGAGGTTATCAAGCTTGAGTTGAGGTCAAGAAGCGAAGGCAAGGAGCAAAATCCATCTCTCCTCTCACTCATTCTCCACCCACCCCACTGCACTCACACTGACCACTCATACATACTTCACTCCTGACTTCATCATACAAACAACTGAACTTGGAACAAAATTGAGAAAGAGGTATGAGGGGGTAGGGAAGAAGGCTGCTGGTGGAGTTGCTGGTGGCTTCTACACTGCCAGGATCCGAGCGGCAAGTTTTAGCTTTCAGAAAAAAAAGTTTGCCAAATTTTGTTGAGAATTCGCAGGGCCCCGGCCATTCCAGATACCTACATATATATACACAGACAAAAAGTCAGTCATATGTATAGACCGCGAAGGGCCCTTCGGGGGCCCTAAACATATCTTCCTTTACTTTTTTTTCCTGAATCCCTAAGAATGTTCATATAAACTTAAAAATGCAAAATTTACCCCGCATTGTCCAACTAAATGATGCAAAAAGGCATGTCAAATTAGGGACGGACGGAAGTGCAAATGCGGGAAGGGAGGACTTTGCGGAAACCTGACGCCCTGCAAAAGCTCCAAAGATTGCGGGTATTCTCAATTTTTTATACACTTCTTCAAAATTCAGCATACTGGCTTCAGAGGAAAAAAGTGCCTCTTCGTCTTTGGCTGCAGTTGCGGCGGCACCCATCTACTGATATCTGCTGATCTACTGCAAAAATATTGATTATTTTATTTTGAACAAACTCTTTTGGGAACGGATTTTCATTACCACAGAAAATGTTGTGAGAGATCATTTGAAAAAAGCGCAGAGTGGCGAAGAAAAGGTGCCCTCTGCAATAACCTTTAAAAGCAAAATCGTTCGGGAAAATCAAAACTTACTAATCTCATTAGTTTTTAAGTTGCAGTTGATGATAGTGTTTCTGATTGGGATCGTTCGAGCGGAGCGTAACCAGGGTCCCCGTTTGGCCAGGGACAAACCTTATTACGGATTTTGGAAATATGATTTCATGCCATTTTTTGTGTGCATTTAAAACAGCTGCAAGTATGCTCAGTGGATGCACAAAACTCAGGGCTTTCTCCAAAAAATAAGTCCAAATTAGTTGTGAATTCGCTGAATTATGGCCAAAAACTTTTCACAAAGTGTCGGTATGTTTTCCCTGAGTTAAATATCAAAGAAATACATCTACTACTAGTGGAAGAGTCAAAAAATACATCTACTACTTAGCCACTGAACCAGTCATTTAACTGACGCGCTATAATAAAATGCAATTGACTTACTCTACTGAGGCTGGGTTTGAGCCATAAATTGCCGCCTGCTTATGAATGTGCATTGGAGTTTTTAAATGGACCAATACAGAAGTGGTTCTCAATTTAAATCAAAATTATTCATGATTATGTTATATCTTGCCTAAATCTTTTTGTTGATTGAAAATTCATATGCTTCTCCTGCTGTAGAATTTTAGTCTTATAGTAGATATACTACTTGGACTTTGAACTCAGGGCTATGGAATTTTCTGGGAAAGAGAGAAAGAGAAAAAAGAGACTTTATTTTGGCTTTCCGATGGTACCGATTGTTCCAAAGGTACCTACAGCAGAGCGAATAGGCAGAGTTCGTAAAATTTTATTTTTCATACCCATACCTCAAATTTTGCAAAGGTCAAATCTAATCGAAAACTGGTCGAGCAAAGTTCATTTTCGCACTCAGTAACTTTCGATTGATACCCATAATGTGGGTTTTTGACAAGAATTGGAAAAGTTGATTTATTTTTGTCCAAGTCTTAATTTTCACTAAGTACGTAGTCAAGGGTCAGACCATTTAGTTTCGATAGTAAATGTTGCATGAATCTGAACATGAATGATATCCACTCTACCTCATCCCAGCAACTCATTGTAACCTTTTTTGCATCATTTTGGGTCTCCAGGGGTCAATTTATCCTGAAAAAACCCAAGGTATGAGTGCCAAAAAAATTTTCATATTCGAAGTATGAGTGCCAACAATTTTTCATTCCTGGGGTAGGAGTAGGAAAAAAATTTTATACCTGGCGAAAATGGTCAAATTTAGGTTTTTTTCATAAAGCTTGCATCGACGGCCCCAAAAATGAAAACAATTAAGAACGAGTGGTACCATTCGAAGCGGAAATGTCCAATATGCAGTTACTTTAATAATTGTTCACTAAATTTTTGAGAAATCAGATGAAAAATGCAAATTTTTTTATTGAGGTATGAAAATATGCCTAAAGGTATGGAACATTGGGGTGGCGGTAGGGGTAAGGATTTGGGGTAGGGGTATGCAATTGAGATTTACGGTAAAAAAACCCATAATTAGGAGCGTGTTGACATGATTCTGTGTGGCTCTTGCCGAATTGGGGTCAAACAAAGATTGGGGTCAAACACAGACCTGTGGGTTTGTGTTCAATTCATATTTTCAAAAGCATTTATTTTTCATAAGTGGAATCACACTGTTTCGAGCCTGTCAAGACTCAATTAAACAAAGTTTAATATCGAGAATTTTTAAAAACTTTGACGCCATTACACCAGTGCGGAGCATTCCAGGTCAGGTACCTGGAAAAAATGGAAAATACATGAAATTTTTTTTTTAAAATTTCATTTTTTTCCATTTTGTTCCATTTACTTTTAATTTTTTTCCCATTTACCTGACCTGCCTGGATCGTCAAAAATTCCAGGTGCTCTTCACTGCATTACACACAAGCAGCAAATCTGAGCAGCAAAATTTGTCAGACTAATTCTATTAGACAGAGCTTGAAGATGCAAAATCCTGCGAATGCTTTGCCCTGCTCCTCGATTTGGCTGGCCTTGGTGAGGATTTTCCCACTGAGGATAAGCTGGAGCATCTATGCGGGTTTCACAGACAAGCCTCTAAAACAACGTTTTTAGCTAGATTACTGCAGGATGGTGAACAACCTCACGACTTGCTTGCTAAAGCACAGCTATGATGAGGAAAGGATGAGCGCAGAAATGGCTAGCACCGGTCCTATGCAGGACTTCCTGTGCAAGGATCACCGCCAAGGTGTCGCCCGTCGCCTTGCTTTCTGTGGCAGAGCAATGATTTCTGCAGAAAATTGCGGCCGTGAGCAAATGCACGATTATCGTCGAAAATCATCGAAAATGCTATTGCAAGTTCACCACTGATCCAGCCTGCACGTTTACCGCAATCTGCTCAACTGCTGTAGGGAGGCGGACTGCTTTGACGGATGCGCCAAGCCCCTCGCCCTGAAGCAGTGCCCGCCGGGACAGGGTAAGAAATATTACGAGCTGCGGAAGCAATTGCACTGCCTCAGGGTTGCCCAGAAAATGAAAGGTTCTTGCCTATTCTTTCATTACCACTCTTGTCTGCTACAAGAGGCGGACCATTCAGGATCATCGACCCCTCCGCAAGTCTGGGTGGATTTCTTGAATAAGCATCCAGTGTGTCAGGAGCACAAGAAGAAGGTGGATGCTTACAAATGGAAGCCGCCACAGCCAGTAAAGGCATCCAGTGCCAGCCTTCTCCCTCCAGGCCTTCCCTTGGCTGTCCTTCCGTTCATCTAGAGTTCCAGCCTTTCATTGCCAAGTTCCCCATTTGCTCACCCGCCTTTCTTTCTATTTCCAATGGAGAGATACATTACATTGTGCTGGTTTTACGGCAGAAGCAATCAATATTTTGTATTGTTTTTGGATTCCAACTGACAAATAAAGCGCTAACAATCTCAAACAATTCAAAGTAATTATTGGGCCTGCGGATCGGGCGGAGCCAAGAAAAAAACCTTGAACAAACAAATATGACTCCATAATATTATTATTCGGCTGACACCTAGTTTCCCCCCCCCCCCCATGGGATTTCCCCCCCCCCCCAAGAGGTTTCCCCCCCATGAAAGTTTCCCCCCCTAATCAAAGTTCCCCCCCCCCAAAGATTTTACCTATACCCACACACCCTGCGCTAATGCAGCCCATAGTTAATACGGCAGTCTAAACAAGGACATTTTTGTCTTGGGGGGGGGGGAACAAGTCGTCAAAACTCTTGGGGGGGGGAACTAGTCGTCGATTTCGACGCCTAGTTTCCCCCCCCCCCCAAGACACAATTTCACCTATTTTCAACTAGTTTCACCAAATTTAGCGCAGGGTGTGTGTGGTAGGTAAAATCTTGAAGGGGGGAAACTTCATGGGGGGGGAACTTTCATGGGGGGGTCCCCCCCTTGGTTGGCCGGTAACCCTCCATGGGGGGGAAACTTTGATTAGGGGGGGGGGAACTAGGCGTCAGCCTATTATTCTTGGATTCTACAGGACTGGAAGGAAATTTTTTTTGAGCGCAATGTTCAGCGAATTCATTCCAAAACTTCTGCATTTCCTAAAATATACAGTTTTGAACAATAATATGGTATTTTTCACGTTACACCATTTTTTTCGCCCTGTTTTTAGTTCCTCACAAAACAGTAGAAATTTCTATTATTCTTCTCAAGCCAAAATGAATATTTCATCGGTGTGATTGAATTGGCCGAGCAAAAAAGGAAAGGTATAGATGGGTTTATATTTAAACCACAGTTTTGGTGCGCTCTTCAATACATTTCCCGTTTTTGTTATTATTTCTATTTTTATGACTATAAATCAAGAACAAATCAAAATTGCGCCGATCCCAAAACGTCCCAAGCCACCATCAAGGCGGGCTCTCATGCAAAGGCTGCGGAGACACTTATATCAATGTATATGCAGAATGATGGACGAATAATGGGGTCACAACTTAAGAGCGGGCTGCCCACCGCTCTGGCCAGTATACCAGAGCTCCTCCGGTCTTTTGCTCAGCGCCCATACCCTTTGCCCCATCGGAGCTCTGATTGCCCTGATTGCTCTGATTGCCCACGGCAGGCTGCCGCGCAAAAATATATGTGTTTATAATAGCACCAAACATCAGCGGCTACCGGTATGCCTGGTAGGCTTGGCTTGCATAGCGAAACACCAAAACATTGCTTACTAATTTCAGACTCCAAGGTTGGGTTAGGTGAGAGGCCTGAATACTGCTTTGTCAGATTTGCAGTTGTCTAAATTATAATGCTGCTTGGACTGCTTCTAAGCGAAGGCTAGCTTTCGCTTTGATGTGATTTCATTTTTATCTGTCAAAAAAGGTTTTGAGAGGTTAGAGGCCATTATAGGACCTGGATTATTCCAGCTTGGGCTCAAATTATATATAAAATTGTTCTAAGTCTTTTTAAAAGGTCGGTGTTGTCATAATTCGCTTAGTTTTCAGGTTACTGACAAAATATAAAATATGTTAACACCGGTCTTCAACCTGCTTGCATAATTATGATCATAATTTCGCTAATAAAAAACATTGAAAAAACCAAGAGCATAAGACTGCGGGCTAGTCCAAGTCAACCCAAGTTATCGTATGGACCTGTGCTTGTTTCTGAGCCATATTTTGCTCAAATGAGCATTTAAAAAATTCCTTTATGTACTCTATCAATTAAACCCAACAAAATTGGAGTCTTTGAACATTTCAAGTTTCAAAGCAGATTCATCAGTATGAAAAGTCAATGCAGCTCAAAATACAGATGTCCATTACAATTTGCAGACAATTTTTATATTTGCTTCTGTTTTTAAGTTCTTCTATGCTCTGCTCTGCTCTTTAAAACAAAACCCAAGAATCCGTCTCCCAAAGCTCCTGCTACTCCCAACTCTTCCAGTTGTAAGTCATGCTAACACCTTGCCCACATCCTGCTCCCAAACAGCTGTCTAGGTACCTTGGACGTGATCAACAACAGCAAGCACAAACTCCTGTTCATCTGGAACGTGCCTCAGGCTGGACGCCAAACGGCCACTGTTCGAGGGAAAAGCAAAGCTACTCTGAAAACCTCGCCCTATGGAATGCTCGTGGTGTCGGTTGGCCTTGGCACAGCCTTACATTCTCAACAGAAGGGAATGGGCTGCACAGAAAGCTTCCAATGACCAGTCCAGAAAACCACCCAATGGAAGACTTCGTCTGAACCCTGTTTGTAAAAATGAGGGGGTGACGAATATTGTGCAGTGCAAGGATGACAGCAAGAGCGATCCCGTCTGCGCCTTTCAAGGTTAGGTCGAATAAGACTGCCAACATGGTTAAATAGTAAAATATTTGTACAGGATGCTTGGATAATTTATATTTGGTAGCATCGGCAAAGCATGACTTTTGAGGAACTGCTCAAATTTTGCTGGCTTCTGGTTCGGATGCAAATTGCGCCTCCTGCCAGCATAACTGCGAGATCATAAAAATAATTGATCTTTCATTCGCTGGGAAGGCTTTGGCTACTCGCAACTATGTTACATTGCCTTTTCAGCACAACTCCTTTATTTAAATATGGCAAAAATGGATTTTCAGATAAACTGCATGAAACTGTGCGGGTGCAGGGTGCAGCCGCCTTGACACCCCTTCGCGGCTCATCCTTTGAAAATCATGCTTCCCGATCATTTTCAAGCTTTAAAACACGTTTTTGCTGCGCTTTTGCACTGCTCTAGCAGCACACTGTACCTGTACTGTGTTGTAGCTTAGTAAGGTGTGGGGATGCACTTTTGAGGCTTTTTCTCAACTCAGGAAACACCTAGAGCGTTTAAATTTTGTAAGTAAATCAACCTTAGGCCTAAATTGTGTTAAATTTTGAGCGCAAAAGCTTTACTGGGCCAGAGAAATCATGTCTCAAAATAAGTAAAACATGATCAAATATTGAAATTTAGATTTTTTGAGTGGCTTTACTAAAATGGATTTTTCCAGTTTTGGCTGATTGAAACAGTGCAAATTTATATACAAACTAAACACGGTTGGGTTAAGTCCCACCCTCCAGATCAGGGCTTCTTTTAGCTTCTTTTCTTGATGTGCGATTTGAGGCAGAAGTGTGGGAGAGGCAGGAGGCTAAGTGTGAAAACCGATGAGGGGAATGTGCTGGCATGCCATTGTAGCGGGATGCCCTGGTAACTGTTGTTCAAAAGTAGTTTAGCTGCCCGCATGGCTGGTGTTTCCGTAGTTTGCAGCTTGCAAAAAAATTTAAAAAAACTAATTACAAAAAGATTTTGCTTTTCTTAAAAATTTTCAAAAAAAATACATCCTCAGCCGATGCTTTACCAGCTTCATGCGAACCTGCAGCAAGTTTCCTGATTTGATGATATTTCAGGCGAGCTTATTGTGTAAGTTGCTCTCGTGTAAATGTTTTTTGAACGTTCTTTGGTCAAGTAGTCAAATGGCTCTTGTATGCGCATTCATTCAATGGTTAAATGATCATTGGTCATTTCAATTCAAAATTTGCCACATCTACGTTTTTGTGCTTAGTGTTAAGCAGCGAATAAGGAACAGTGACCAAAAAGCGATATAATTTAGGCTGGAAATGAAGTTGTAGGACAATAAATGGCAAAATTCATAACAAACAGGTTTCAACCACTGACATGGTATGCCAAAGCAGCAGGCAATGCAAGCCAAGAAAGCTTGTCACAGCCGCTATGGATCTGTCGTCTGATCTGTGTGGCTCTGACTTGAGGCTAACTTTGACAGCCTTAGCCACTCTCTTGCAGCGCTCCTTCAGTGCTGGCCAGGCCGTGTGCTCATTGAACAGGCTGTAGATTGACACCTGAGCCAACTCCTCCATTAGTATTCTTTCTCATCAATGATGTAGGGGAGAGTTGTGGCACATTCTGGGGAGCGAAGTAGGGGCTGGCAGGGGGTAGGCGGTTGGAGGTCCAGGACCAGAGGGGGAAGATGGTTTGGAGCTTGGAGGAGGGGCTGAGCATGGCAGCGAGTTTGCTGACGTTGTAGTCGTTGGCGGCGAAGAACTCGACTGATTCCATGCCCGAGTAGCGGCTAGCGTTGTAGCTGAAGTTTGTGCTCTTAATTCTTAGTGCCTAAGGAATGCGCGAATTAAGCGTGGTAGGTGAAATTCACTAGTTGTGAATCAGTAATCAATGTTCGTTCACGGAAACAATGCTGGAACGTGTATATGTCCAAAGCAACTAACGCGTGACCATTGCTGCTGCTGAGAATGACGGGAGAAGCAGGGGTCCATCCGGTAGAGAAAAGTCCACCGGAAGGTTCGCCACCAGGCAAGAAGGGCAGCTTATGGGAGCGTTGGTTGAAGCCAAAGGGAATCCAGATCCTTCCGCTTGCAGCCTTGGAGAAGGCCAGGCCAGCTACGAACCATAGCCGGCTGTCCTCATCCAGCCTGAAACGGGGGGATTTCTCTGCTCATCTTTGGCAAATGTTTGATTTTAGGCGGAGAGAGGTGAGCGAAAAAAGTGGGCGACCAATAAAGCCAACTCCATGTGGGCAGTGAGGTAGAGCAGTGGGCTGGGTGAACAGGCACGGTACTGCAGAGGCGTGCACCGGCGGCAGTCCGCTGTCTCCGCGCACATCACATAGAAGCCATCTTCCACCCACGCCTGGCTATCACTCACCCTCCTTCCTTTTTAAGGCCTAACTCACTCACTATTTGCCCTCTAACTAAGCCTCAGCCTAAGCTTTAACCTAGGCCTAAGCGTCACTTCGGTTAGAGTGTTAACCTAAGCCTAAACATATTGGAAAAGAAGTGGATTTATGACATATACCTGACACGATCACTGTTGTTCAGATGCCACAATTGTTTTGCCTGAGCTGTCAAATGGATGATGTGGAGGAAAAGGCACCGTCTGATTTGGCCAGAGTGGAATGAGGTGGCTGCCATTTCTGCTCTCAGAAGCCAGGGCATCAGCCTGAGTGAAGTTTATGATCGGCGAGCTGTAAAAGGCCAATCATGTGCTCAGAGCTCCCCTTAGTCTTCAACTGATGTGGCATAAATTGCTTCACCTGAGCTCCAACTTCCGACTGAATGCCTGTTCTGCTATGCGACGTAGAGAAGCGGTGAAAGGAGTGCTGGTTTTCAGCTCCACGTAATTGAAGCCAACCTCCGCTACTTCTAAGTCGCAAGACCAGAGTAAGACTGGTAAACTTAGCACGGTCAAACAGGCTGCTAGTTTCATTTCCTGCAAACTAGATGCTGTTGAATTTGAAGTGAAAATACGCAATGGGATGTGGGATTTTTACCAGGCAAATATTTGCATCGTTTTGCTAAACAAATCTGGTATCATCGGAAAGCCAATATTGAATCTCTCTCTTCAAATTTTGAATAAAAATGCGCGATCGACGAGTTTTTTGGGTTGTTTAGGGTTCAGTTTTATTGGGCGAATGTTGTTTCAAAAATATAAAATGTCAAGATGGGATTAATTTTGCACACTACTCATTAATAAACGATTTCTTGGCTCAGTGACATACCAAAACTGGTAAAAAATACCACTTTCAGCTACATCAGTTATGCAAAAATAGGAGAAGTAGCATTATGACCTTAAAACAACTTTTTCCAAAGATAAATTAGCTAAATTCTCAACGAAATTTAATATGCTGCTCCATTGAAGTTTGTCAACTTTCCAACTTGGTCCTACATAACAGTCATTTCAAACAAAAAAATGTTGTAAAGTAAACATGTTGGTTTGATGCAGAGCTGCAGCTGCCTCGCATCGCGCTGACTTGTTTCACAAAGTTCCAAGTGTTCTAATGCCTCGAAGTGGATGTGGCATTGAAAATGTTACTTAACCTTAACAGAAAAGCCGAGTTTCCAAAAAACTAAAAAAATTACAACTCAATTTTTCAAATTTGCACAAGTCCAATGTGACAAAAAAATAGCTTAATTAAAGATAAGAAAACACTTGACAAACTGAATGTTAAAAGAATGACAAAAATGAATAAATAGTATGTATTGCGAAATATGATTTTGTGCCTGATTTGAGCGCAAGTCCAAAACATTCAACTATGATAAAGAATGATGGTTCTATTTGTCAGCTGCAATAGCTATAACACCTTTTGAACACATCTGAAGGAATGACTAAGCAGATACACATTGCCTACAAATACATTTTTCTGTCTTATTCATCTGGATGATTTGCTCAATACAGCGTTTGAGTCTTGAGAAGGAAGGCAAAGCTTGTGCCAAAAAGAAGCCTGAGATTCTCTCCATCGTCGGCAGAAAGGAGCTGCTGAGCCTGCCGAGATTGGCGAATCTGCAAGAGCTTCGAGTAGCTGAAGCAGCTAACCCAATGGGGCTGAACGAACTGACGCCAGCTCTACGCAGCCTCCACCTGAGCGACTGTTGCAAGCTCTTGCAAGCAAGCATAGATGCTTCAGACTTGGCAGTCATCCTCTCCCGTCTCCAGCATCTATCCTGTCTGGTCATCAATCACTGTCCAAAGGTTCTATAGCTGCGCACGGAGCAACTGGCACTAATGATGACCAACTGCCATTAACATATGCATCTATTTTGGTTTGCTCAATTCTGACTGCAAGCTGGAGTTATTTGTGGAGAGGGGGAAGGCTGGCTGGAGGAATTGAAGCCGCTAGAGGCTGTGGACCTTGGGAACTGCCGTGCTTTGGATGAGAGTCTCCTGTTGGGCTGGCTTAGTGGGCCAGCAGGTGGAGAGCTCTATCACCACCAGCACCAGTGGAACAAGAACACGAAGAAGGAGCAGGTTCCCATTACCATTAACGAGTTCTGCCGCAGCAACAACGGCGTCAACGGCGGCAGAGACTTTGTCTGAGAAATGCTCAAGGACATCTACCAGCCCATTTGCTCTCTAATTTGCATCATGCGTCCGCTTGATGAATTAATCTTTTGGTGCCCCTCAGAAGTTCATTGAACTGATGAAACATCAAGGCCTTTAGTATCACTTGCATTTGCACAGCTGAAGAGCTCCGCATGCCAGTAGATCAGACGATGGCATTACCGGCTAAAACATCATCTAATGAGCAGAATGAGAAGCAGCGCAACTCTCTCTGTTCGATCAATGTAGATGAACCGATGGAGTAATAATGGTCAATCATCCTCCAATGTTGCAGTCAGACTAAGTCTAACTTTTTCCATGAGCGTTTAACACCACAAAAAAGCGTCAGCTTGAACCATTCAAAGGCACAGTTTTATTGTACAAATTCTTGTGCCTGTCTTAGAATTTTTGAAATTCAATGAGTCTGTGGCTCACATCAGCAATGTTATTGTTGCAGGTCAAAGAACCAGGATTTTCGCCATCCTGCCTGACCCTGCCTCACTGTTGTGGGCGATATAGACCATCATATGAGCTTTCCCTCTAGGTCATAGTATAAACATTATTTTCTGTTTATTTGGAGTTATCAGCTATGTTTGGTGGCGGTGGCCCCTAAGCAGCATTACTTAAGGTTATCAACTATGTTTCGGGTTTTTGACCAAGCCTAAGGGGAAATAGAAACAGTATCTACCTTGCATTCACTTGTCCCAAAAGTACCCAAGAGTTTTATGTCCAATGAATCAAACCTCTGCTACGCAATAAATAAGGAATCGCCCCAAAAGTCCATACCAAAACATTTTTTGAGGTACGGATGTTTGAGGCACTTAAAATGGCAAAATAGTAGAATGCGTTTTCCTCAAAAGTCCATCCTAATTTTTTTGCAAACTTCTTAAAATTGACCCGCCTCAAACGTCTTGGGGCCTTCATCTCCATTTTCGTCCCCATTAGGTTAGCATGGTACGGAAAGAAGTTGAAAAATGAAATGCTGCATTTAATTTCTACGAAAACATACTTTGCTCATTATAGTTACGGCAGCTTGTTGCTTAGTGAACGTGAAACACATACAGGCGATATTAACGTGAAAGACATACAGGCTTTAGCGTAATTTATAAAAACTTTTGACCTACATTTGCTTAGCTATCATTTTCCACACTATGCAGCTTTTTGTCTTCAAGTTTCAAAGAGAACGTTGTCCAGCTACTCAAAATGATTTCGCCAATGGATTCATGTGCACGATAAAATGTTTTTTCTGATTTCCAAAAGGCCTCTGAAGTCAGCCATCTTGATGCGATAAATAAAGCTTGCTGTAGCAATCGATAAATTTGCACTATCGCTTCATCAAGGATTTGCTTGACGTTTGAGACGGTTTGCTTAGCGAATGTTTTTGCATCCAAACAATTCTAAAAAGCAAATCGACATTGGCACTGTTCAGCCTAAATTACCCCATGCTATCATTTTCGATGAGCAAAGTCGCCGCGAATTCGCCTTGCCAGCTGCATGTCCTTGGGTTGTATGGTGATGCGCTTGGCGTGGATTGCCAGGAGGTTGGTGTCCTCGAACAGGCCCACCAAATACGCCTCCGCCATGTCCTGCAGGGCCAGCAGGGCTGCGGCCTGAAACATTGACCACCAACTGCTCATGCTGCATTTTTCATAGGCTGGTAGTTGGCGCCAGGAGGCTGTAGATAGAGGCCAGGTTAGATGGAAGAGGTGTGTTGACCTGAATGCGTAGGCCGGGAGAGCAGTGCTCCATGACCTCGCGTACGAGACGGGCAAAGGGAGCCTTCTGGATGAGAAGCTCGGTGGAGCGCTGGTAGAGTTTGACCTGCTTCAGAGCGTTCTCCCCTGGCTTTGCTTGACGGCGTCGCTCCCCCTCCTGCAGAACATTGGGATGGTGTTGCCGGCATGGTTGAAGAATGGAAAACTTGGCAACCAACCTAATCATTTGACCCACCTAAACTGCGGCAAGTGGGCTTGGGGTCTAGGTTTAAGCCGAGTGTGGATAACCTTGCTTGACAAGAGAAATCCTGATGAGAATGCTATAAGCCATGATTTTTCAACTAAGCTAATTCCCAATTTAGCGAGAACGTGATAGCCAATCGTGAAAAGTCTTTGGAAATTAATAGGAGAGGCAATGAATGCAAAGCCAAAATGGGGAACCTTGCGACGGATGGCCTTGGATGAGTCGGCAGAAGTGGTGGAGGTACGTTTGGCCTTGAGCAGGGGAGCATCCACCTTGGACTGGATGGACTTCTTCGCCAGCTGCTTGGTGCGGGCCATTCTTAGGGCGACTGGATACTCTAGATGGAGGTGAAGGATTGAGGAATGATGTCAGAGGTTGAAGCTGGGGCCTATTTATGGAACAAATTCGGGCACCCTGCTGTGCCTAAGCTGGGCTTGAGATTTGCATTGGATGTTGTTGTTTGGCTTTTGTGTGCACAAGAGGGGGTAAGTTTGTCCTGCATGACGAACCTGACATTTAGGCTGTGGTCAAGCGCGGAAATTTGGCTCAAGTTAAGGGGGGCTTACGTCAGGTTAAGTTAAAGATATTTGGGCAAAAAACTTTTGTAAATGAATTTTCCTCACTTGAACGCGAAGTGTACAAAAAAATTAATTAAAATTTAGAAGCAACAGAGAAAATGCCTAATTTAACTGTTGAAAATCCTGTGCAGATATATTTTGAGATTTTTTTGGCATTTTCTTCCGAAAAGAAGGAAATTTCCTCACTTCGGGAGGGGGGGGGGGAGATTCTCCCCTAAAAAATTGGACTATGCTACCTCCCCCCAACTTAACATAAACCTTGTGGGTCCAGTGCTCTGTGGTAAAATGATTTTGAGTTCTACTTCACTTTTCACACAACGCTGAGACCATTTACTCCACCTCCACTTCACCTCATTGGCTACCCTCCACATTTTGATTCACCCTATTCACTTTTTTCCACTTTCCGACCTTTTTTTACTATTTTCTATTTTTTTCACCTAAAATCTCAAAAAGTTCTTCCTTCCCTCTGCAACGGTAGGAGCCCTTCGCTGCTTTCAGAGACCATCAATGAGCTAAACAAGCCTTATCGGCTGCTGTTATTTAGTTCATGATTAAAAGAGAAATTATAAATGATTAAGTTTATTTTGTAATTCTTGATATTCATTTACTGGTACCATTGGCAGGCCAAATGTGGGTCTCTTTTCTCCAAAATTTGCAATTGCCTCGAGTAAAAAGTCAAGGAAATACAATTTCCACTAATGGAATCTGCTGCTTGGACAGTTGCATTGTTTTTGGCGCGCAGTTCAGTGTCTCTTTCCATGCATGCCCAAAAACAAAATACAAATGATGCAGCAGATTCCACTAGTGGAAATTGCATTTCCTTGACTTTTTACTCGAGGCAATTGCAAATTTTGGAGAAAGAGACCCACATTTGGCATGCCGATGGTACCACATATTTCTTCCACTTTTAATATAGTATAAAATATACAAATACAAATTTTATATTGTTGGTTATATTCCTACTATCGTCCAGTGAATAGATGCAAAGAAGAAGAAGGAGGAGGAGTTCGGGCAAATGGTTTTTTGCATTTTTCATTGTAAAATAAAGTTTTTTGCAAAAGTCAATGTTGCTCTTTCCATTGCAAAAAGAATTAAAACGATTGGAGCTTTCTGTGACGAGCAGCAGCCTTATCAAAATTGAGATCTAGCAATTTAGTTCTTTCGGATGTGACCACAGCAACAGGAGGAGGCCAACATAGCCCAGGTCGCTGAAGACTCCCCCGCCCGCTGCTTCCCACCAGACACTCTAGTACTCGTCCGAAACGTCGGCTTCAGGCCACTGGCCAGCCTCCGTCTAGGCGACCAGGTTTCTATGTACCAGAGACAGCTGTACCCAACCGACAGATCCCATCAGGTGGCCACGGAGAGCTGGCTGCCGGGCGCCGAAGGCTTTAGCCCCCTCATCGGCTTCCTTCATCGAGACCTCCGCCAAACCGCCGCCTTCCTCCTCCTCCAGCTGGACAACGACAGTGCACTACGCCTCTCCCCCGACCACCTCCTGCACACCTTCAGCTGCCGCGACGGGGCCGATCAGCAGAGCCTGCCGGCTTGCTAAACAAGAGCCAGCAGCTTTGCCTGGCCTCTGCGGTGGGCGGCCTGGAGCGAGTGGTGCAGAGGAGCTGGAGCTCTGCCGACGGTCTGCTGGCCCCCTTGACGGCGGCAGGCAGCCTGGTGGTCGGCGACGAGGTCAACAAAGGAGTCTAGGCCAGCTGCTATGCCGCGGTGGGCTCGCACCGGATGGCTCACTCCTTTCTTATGATGGCATACAGTCTGTCTCACGGGCTTCGCGGTCTTTTGGGCATCGACCTGTGGCCGCGGCAGCTTCTAGGACAGTCCTTGCTGCACCAGCTGTTGCTCAACCTTTTTCAAACTGTTTTCCCAGCCATAATCTACGTATGAAGGAAAGTTTAAGCAGTTCTGCAACGACTGCATAGCAAATCTCAGAACCATTGATACAAATATTGAACAATATCATCGTCATATAACTGTGAAACATAAGGTCACTTTCTAAAGCTCATAAGATGCTTCCAAACAAGGTATTCTCGGCTATTCTGCGCAATGTACCCCACAACGGCCCTAGGCTCTCTATATGTCAATTTAGCTTTGTTGGCTTCTACGAGCGGAGTGAATGAGCTAAAGCTAAATGAGTTAAATAAATAAACTAACAAAACTTCAGTCAGCACTCAGATTAGCGTCTCTGTTAAAGATTTTAAAATTTGTCAAATAATCAATGCTTACAATCACAAAGATTGTCCGATTGCGTAAAACATGCTGGAATATTGGAAATTTATTTATTGAAATTTTCAGCCAATGGAATGCCCAAGGTGTCCAGCAAAAGTGCCGCCGTCGTCATTTTCACATCATCTCATCCGCGCCCATTTGGGCAGTCTGGCAATTCTGCCCAGATGGACCTGCAGTATCTGCGATTTTCAGTCACTCTCTGCCCCAGAAACAGCCTTCCACTGCATTGTCCTGCAGCACGGTCTTCGACTTCACGTGCCCCCTGTTGACATTGCATCGTCTATTCCAGCACCAGAATCTCCTGTCACTCCATACCAGCTCAAATTGATCGCAAGAAACCTGACCCCAGACTATCCAGATGCTATTTCAAAGCACAACGTAAAGAGAGAGAACGGTTTAAATGTGCCGGAAGAATCGGCCACATGTCGTCGATGCCAGAGGCAGATTGCCGTGTGCAAAAAGTATGCTACTATTCATGTATTTTTTTATACATTAGGATGCAAAAGTAAGGTCTAGGATGAGCAATATGGAGGGTCACGTGACTGCCTGCTACAAGCTGAAGCCATTCGCCTGTGCTGTCTGCAGATGTCAACACCCACAGAAAAGCAAAGTCATCAGGCACCAGAAACATCAACCTCAATGCAGGTTGATCATTTTATTTTAATGGTTACTTTTACTTTTCTACGTTTCTAGTGGTGCTGGTGCAGTACTGGTAAATCAAGCTGAGGATGAATATGTTGTACGCCAAGGATTCCAGCAATGTTTTGGATTTGATGGAGGCCTTTGGAAAGGATTTTCAATATAAACTTATGCTGTTGTATTTTGGTGGTTATTACACGATGGGCGACAATTTAATTGGGCTTGCGCGAGCGGAGCGTTAGCGGAGCGGTAGCGCAAAGCCCCTCTTATCGAGTAACACAACCAATTGCAGCTTTCCCAAAGTTTGGCAGGCTGTAGCTCGTCACACAGACGTCGGAGAACGCTGCAAATAGGCTCAATCGACGCGCCGTGGTCGAATTGTGGGGGGTCCTCTTTAGACAAAAATTTTTTAGAGCCTTATTAAAAAAGTTATTTCCAAAAAACTTTTTAAAAAAAATGTCCGGTGTCCGGGCGCACACCGACCGACCGACCGACCGACCGTCCGACCGTCCGACCGTCCAGCAAGTGTTGCAGACACTTTGGCAACATCTGGGGTGTGGATCTCAACGGTTCTAGGGTAAATCGATGCCGCTGAGTGTCATGGCACCCCTAGTTTCTGCATTTTCCGCGTTTTTTAGGTCGAAACATCAACTTTTTGGGTAAAAATTCAGTTTTTTGGGGGTTTTTTGCATGTTTTTCAATTCCAGCTCTATATTTATGCTTTTTACAGGGTTTTTCGCCAAAATAACATCGCCATAAAGGTAATTTTGAACGTAGATTACGATGGTGGCACCCGTTTGCTTCTACTTGGTCTCCTTGGGCTTGCACGAGGACGTGGTGAACAAGCAGGTCATCATCAACTTCATTTTGAGGCATTGTAAATGGTTTTTGGTCTAAAAAACAGCACCATATAGGTAACTTTGCTCGTAGAATACGATTGTGGCGCCAGTTTACTTCTATCTGGTCTTCATGGGCTTCCACCAGGCCGTGGTGAACAAGCAGGTCATCACCAACTTCGTCTTGAGGCATTCTAAAGGGTTGTTGTGCCTACAAATAGCATCATATAGGTAATTTTGGACGTAGATTATGATCCTGGCAGCCCTTTGCTTCTAGCTGGTCTCCATGGGCTTGCACTAGGCCGTGGTGAACAAGCAGCCCATCATCAACTTCATCTGGAGGCATATTAAAGGGTTTTTGACCCTACACTTAGCATCATATAGGTAATTTGGGATGAAGATTATGGTATGTTTTTCATGGGCTTCCACCTGGCCGTGGTGAACAAGCAGCTGATCACCAACCCCATCTTCGTCTCCATGCATAGGGGCCTTGCCCCTGTATGAAGTGGATGAAATTATTATATAGTGGGTTATACTAACCCAAAAAGTATCTCTTATCTATGTTTTACCTGCGATTGAAGTAGGGGAAATTTTTTATTTAGCTTAATTTGAATTCTACTTGCAATTGAAGTGGATGAAATTTTTTCTTAGCAAGAAAATATGTTTTATATCTTAGAGTGTGAACTTTGTGCACTGTAAAATTATCGTCAGTCCAATGTAAAACTTGATTAATTAATGATAAGAGAGCACCTTACTTTAATGGCAATCGATTTGGTAAAAATTTAGTTGGCTCCCAAATTTTTTGCAGAATTTATCCATTAGTTGAAATATAATTTTTCTCAAGTTCAAAATATGTACATAGAATTAGACCAAGGCATATTTTTATAACCAATTGCAATTAATTGCAATGGAGATAGGTAGCAGAGACAGTTAAAATTTTTTTGCTATGCATAATTTTTTATACATTTTACTTTTTTCAGGAGCTCAGATTTTATATATATATTAGTATTTTGGCCAGGTGCTCTCTTATCATTAATTAATCAAGTTTTACATTGGACTGACGATAATTTTACAGTGCACAAAGTTCACACTCTAAGATATAAAACTTATTTTCTTGCTAAGAAAAAATTTCATCCACTTCAATTGCAAGTAGAATTCAAATTAAGCTAAATAAAAAATTTCCCCTACTTCAATCGCAGGTAAAACATAGATAAGAGATACTTTTTGGGTTAGTATAACCCACTATATAATAATAAATAAAGATAGAATTTTCCAGAAGATATTCCTGCAGCGAATTTTTGCATTTTTCAAGATGGATCCCTGCCTAAAAGCAGATAAGAGGTGCACAAAATGTTTAACAGCTGTGCCAAGCTTATTCTAGGCGCGTCACTTTATTCATGTTAACGCAGGCAGGTTGGCTATTCTAAAAATTTGTCACTCCTATCATTTTCTACAAGCCAAAACAAAAATTGCATCGCTGACCTGACGAAAAATGTTAATATAAGCTTTCGTCTACAAGCTAAGATCTAGGACTCGTCTCTTGGTAGAAGCAAGAATTCTAAGATAAAAATTGTTTTGTCAAAACAATTTCAGACTCTGGCCCAAAATAAAACTGTAATGATTAGCAAGTGCGGTGAAAATTTGAATTGGCCAGAAACCACGTTATTTACTAGATTTATGACCCTAGAGTCATATGGTTTAAAGCAAGAGAGCGAGCATATAGCTGCAAAATTTGGCTGACTCCAAGGACCCCCCCCCAAGAATTACACCCCCCCCAATGGGGTTACACCCCCCCCCAAGAATTACACCCCCCCAAGAATTACACCCACACCCCATGAATTACACCCCCCCAAAGGGTATATATTGAAAAAAATTTTATTAGCTTAAAATGCTTCTCTGTACATATCTCGAAATTTAAACTCAAGGAATTTTTTTCTAAACAACTAAATACCTACTTTTTTAGCAAGTCTATACCGAGTTCGTCATGCTACTAGTTCGTCATGCTACTACCAGGAGTAGTAATAAGGCGCAAGAACTAAAAGGCTCGTCCTTTCACTGTGGCAGTACCTACTAGTTAGTCCTTACCGAGTTGAGCACTTTAAAACATCAATGAACTCGGTAAGGACTTACTATGTTTAAGGACTAACTATGTTGTACGCGAGCCTTTTAGTTTTTGTGTTGGCTACGCCCTATATAGCGGTATAGACTAACTAGTAGCATGACAAACACGGTATAGACTAACTATGTTTGTAAAAAAAGTAGGTATTTAATCATCTACATGAAAATTCCGTGAGTTTAAACTTCCAGATATGTAAAGAGAAGTATGTTAAGGCAATAAAAAAATTTTCAATATATATGCCTTGGGGGGTGTAATTCTTGGGGGGGGGGTGTAATTCATGGGGGGGGTTCTTGGAGTCAGCCCAAAATTTTGTTTGGTTTTCAATTGATAGTATTTTCCGATAAATAGAATGGCACAATAGAGGCCAAAAGCAAGTTTGGGGCAATACACCAAGTGCGAAAAGCACTGAGCGTTTTCCAAAGAATATTCAGGGCTCTCAGCCGCTCTGACTAGAGGGCAAGACTGGTTGTACCTGAATACGTTGGGTAATAACCAACAATCCACTCTTCCCTATTGCCTATCAACCTCAATCGAAACATCTGGAACCTCAGTTTGTCGTAAAATGCTCGGATCCTATTGATTTCGCTTTGCACCAAAGGTATAGAGACCTCTACAGTCGATGGCAGCACCACCAAGCGGTTAGCGAAACGCTTTGGCTCTACTAAAAAAGTACTGGCCACTCTTAAGGGCGCTTTTTGGATTTGCACACGCCCACTTCAGTTGGCGAAATGAATGGATGGCGAGGCCGTGAATATTCTTTGGAAAACGCCCATTGCTCCAGGCAATGGGCGTAGTTAACGGCATCACTGTTTCAGCGAGATAAATAGAATTCAGGGAAATACATTAATGTAGTTTAAATGACAAAAACAACGAAATATCTGTTCGATTTTCAATTGGCGTCATTTTTCTGTTGCTGAAAAAGGCATGATCCAGCTCATCCCGCCTTGATACGGACGCTGGGCTAAGTTCAAAAGTCTTTACATTCACCCCCTCCAATTTTGCACGTTTGAAGTCCCTATTATTGCAGCCATGTATCTTTTCTTCTTTCTAATTAGCCTTGAGACCTCCACCTTTCCAGGAACAACAAGCAATGGATACGCCACACTTTGGAGTGAATACGAGTTTGAGTTAGATTTTGCAAAGCATTCGCATTTTGACAACATTGGCAGTTTGTTAGGAGAATATTAGGCTACTTGTGCATCACTAAATGTTCTATAACCTTGCTGGTACACATCTTTTCAGACGTAATTTGATGTGATTATATGAATCAACAAGGCATGGTTTGAATATTTCGGTGTGCATCACAATATGATTGATACAGCATTTCTGCTGCTCGAATGAGCAATTCTTCTCTAAGTAGGTCATCTCTGTGCTGTGCTGTCTATCATTGTGCTGTGTGTCTCCTGTCGTCACCTGAACGTTGCCAAAACAGCTACGTATAGACAAGGTGCGGCGAGGCACTTACGTATAGACAAGATCACTGCGCGTGTCGCAGACAACTTAAGATTATTTACATTTGAAGGTGGCCAAACCAGAGCTGATTGATGGTCTCATCTGCCACTTCGCAGTTTCAACACAAGCTACAGGCACGGGCAGAAAAGAGTAACACCATTATCAGCTCAAAAATTATCATTTTTTATCGCTACACGTGATGTTCTTCCTTAATGTGGTGACTAGCCCGTCTAAACTATTACCACTAATGCTGCACCTTTTGTCATGTTTGCATCAACAAGCAAATTTTTAATTTCAATGTTCGTTCTCAAGTAAAACAATTAAATAGCTGTTTGTCTGCAAGTGTCAACAACCTTGTATCAATTTCAAAAGAATCACTCATTGTGTTGTTCCAATTTCCCATCCCCAGTCTAAGCAATAGGGATTTTAAAGCCTCAATCTGATTAGAGACCACCATTCTTCAGAACCCAATTCTTCGCCATCAGCATGAAGAGAGTTATCTGTCTTCTGCTCCTGCTACTGCTGCTCACCGACGTGGAAGGCCAGAGACGCGGCAGGGGACAGGGAGGGCGGCGAGGACAAAGAGGACCAGGAAACCAACTAAGGCGCGGCAACCAGCCGAGTAGACAAGGCAACCAGGGTTCTTTTTACAATGGAGCCCTTTGTTCTCCCTCCAACAACTCTAGCTAAGCTTATCCTAATTTTACAGAGGGTTAGGCCTTTTCCGTACACCATCTAGGCTTATGCTTAGCTCTAAGCTTAGGCTCATGGTGGGTTCGGCTTGCGTAATAAACATAACAGACCCCATTTGTAAAAACATTGCCGGCAACCAAGTGACACGGGGCAAGGAGAGAGAGCAGAGAAGACCCAGCAGTTGCGTCTACATCCCCTGGAATATCGTCAGGAGCTGGCTGGATGAACTGATCCGTTTCCTGAATAACCCTGGGACGAAGCACAAGTACTGTCCCAGACCGCTGGAAGAGCACAGATGGTTGGCTCCTCATTTGGCTGGCAGGTGCCCCCAAACAAATTGGCTGATGTTTTAGGTACGCCTTTGTGGATCGTACGGACAGAGGACGGCGTGTATGCGGGAAATTCCCCCGCTGCAGCAATCTTTCCCCCTACAGCAGATACGACAGCCAACAGGAGTGCGAGGCTGCCTGCATCGGAAATGGAGGAAGAGGCTGATTTATGCACTTCTGTCATGCTCACTGTGTTTCTTTGCTTCTTTTCATTGACAACTTAAACTTTTTCATACATCTAAATCATTACATTATAGTTTTAAAAGTGTATAGCCATCCCTGTATGAAAACAGCTTACGGCTCTTTCATTCCAGCGCCCAGTTCCTGTTGAAAATCGTTTCGTTAAACCGTGTGTGGGCTATGTATAGCGGTAACGACTGTTTAGGCATGCGCCGTCCAACTCGGTAACGAATAACTATGTTACATTTGTTAATGTTTATATAAAAATTCCTTGGCTTAAGTTTCGATATTTTTCTAGATAGCAAAAAAAGATTTTTTGAGTGACCTTAGAAAATTTACTATTTCTCAGGTTCTTCCCCGTGAATGGAGCCGCAAATTTTTATTTAAATCTAGGAAGGTTGCAGTTACTTCCACTCCAAATTTCAACTCTCTAGCTTATTCTGAGCTTGAGAAATAAATTTTTGCGCGGCCGAAGGCCACCTGCCGCGGAGGGCAGGGCAGTCAGAGCTCCGGAGGCCGGAGGGCATGGGTGCGGAGGCCCCGGAGCGTAGCCTAGCATGCGAAGCATGCTAGGCGAAGCGTAGGGGCCATAGCACCCGTGCCCGGAGGTCGGAGGAGCTCTGGCGCCCTGCCCGAAGCGGCGGGCGGCCAAGGCCAGCTTAAGCAGTTACCCCATTTTTGCGTCCGTCTGTCAGCATATATATATGTGTGTGTCCCAGGCCCGTACTCCTCGGTTTCTCAACGAAATTGGCTGATTTTTGCATGAAGGTCCGCCTAGGCGGTGCCTCGGGAACATTTTTGGTGCTTGGCGTAATTTTTCGATTTTCGTCCAAATTTCAATTTTTTGATGTTTCAAAATACGAACAAGGTGTTCTCGGCTGTTGCCAAGATGCGCGGCCTCACCTCAAGACACCAGCTAGATGAAAATTCATGGCAAAATTCAACAGATCTCAATGAACAACCATGAATTATGGATGTTCCAATTTTTTAAACATCAAGATTTTTGTTTTTTGACTATAAATCAAGTAATACTAAAAATTTCCTTTCGCCAGTGTGCTGTTTCCCAAACCTGTTTCGTCCGTCCCATGTTGACGAGGCGGGCGGAAGGGAGGCCGGGATCAGTCTGTCTATTTTCCCCCAAGATGCCCTAACCTGTTCCGCTCTCCTTCCCGGCTCTTCCGGGCCTCTTCCGGTGACCTACGAAAGAGAATCTCGCTATGT
>JASANA010005527.1:0-12910 GCA_030248095.1 Ptycholaimellus sp. GST1_10
ATCCATCCTTCGGCTGCTGTGCAGTCTATAGAGGTTACTAAACTTTTGGCCTCATATATATATATATATATATATATATATATATATATATATATATATATATATATATATATATATATATATATGTGTGTGTGTGTGTGGAAATGCTTGCAACTGGTGAATTCTCAACGGATCTTGACAAACTTTTTTTTCCTGAAAGGTACTAATGTTTAGGAAAATATTGCAGGTCAGAAGAGGCCCCGGAGCATTTGAAGCATTACATTTTTGGGTAAAAAGGTTGAAAATGGGGTATGCTGAGAAATGGCGAATTCCCAACGGATTTGGACAAACTTTTTTTTCCTGAAAGGTAATAATATTTACGAATACCTGGAGGGTGGGATTGGTCCCGGAGCATTTGAAACATTACTTTTCTGGGTAGAAACTTTGAAAAATGGGACGAATGATTCTGGTTTGAACTTGGGAAGCCCAAGCCGTGGAGCCGCTTTGTCTCCTTCCCGGCCATGGGAAGGTAACTGCGCCCATGAGCAAGCGCGGGGAGAACAGCGGGAAGTGGGGCGTCAAGCTGAACATTGTCGGCTACATCACTAGCATCAGCCGCTTCTACGGCCCCTAGGTCCTGCAGCAGATCCCTGAAAAACTGCTTCGTTTTTGCCGCTGGCTGGCTGGCTTTGCTGTAGTTGTTAAATTGGTGTAGCTGGAGTAGAAGAAATTGGCGATTTCCTGGTCTTATCACACATCACCTCTACACGTCACTTCTTCAACTACATGGCAGGACTCCTAAGGACAGGGTGGGGGGCAAAAAGGGCAGGGGCACTGAAGGAAGAAAAGAGAGAAGAAAAGAGAGAGAGCTAAACATTCCCAAATGTCCCATGACATGAGTGACTGACATGTAAGTTTAGGCACAGTTATGGCTCGCGTCATCAATAAGCCTCAATACAGCAGAAATGGAGAAGAAGACAGTAGACAAGTGTGGAAAATGCAGGGATCCAATTCTGATCAAATTGGCGTTACAGTACACAGGGTGCTTGCAAGTGTCCTACCCTGGAGGATGGCGGAACTCATTTTCCGGCTGACACCTAGTTTCCCCCCTAATCAAAGTTCCACCCCCATGGAGAGTTACCGGCCAACCAAGGGGGGACCCCCCCCCCATGAAAGTTCCCCCCCCCCCCCTCATGATTTTACCTACCACACACACCCTGCGCAAAATTGGGTGAAACTAGTTGAAAATAGGTGCAATTGTGTCTGGGGGGGGGGGGAAACTAGGCGACGAAATCGACGACTAGTTTCCCCCCCCAAGAGTTTTGACGACTAGTTCCCCCCCCCAAGACAAAAATTTCCTTGTTTAGACTGCCGTATCAACTATGGGCTGCATTAGCGCAGGGTGTGTGGGTATAGGTAAAATCTTTGCGGGGGGGGGGACTTTGATTAGGGGGGGGGGGGGCAACTTTCATGGGGGGGAAACCTCTGGGGGGGGGGAATCCCATGGGGGGGAAACTAGGTGTCAGCCCATTTTCCTACCCCTACTACCACAGTGTAAGTGGGAAGGACCTATGTACTCCATAGGCGGAGTGGTGGAGGTAAAATATAGAATGCAAGGACCACTAGAGTTAAGTGAGACTACCATTTCCCAGACCCCAGGCCGAGTTCCTGGTGGTCAAGGACTGCGAGTTCGACTGCATCATCGGGAACAATATCCTCAGGCAAATAGGTCTTCTGACCTGATCACCCAGCACTTCACAGTGGGAGAAGGAGTCCCAAAGCCCTTCTCCATCATGTCACTCAAGCCGGCCACCAAGCCAATGGTAAGATTGGCAGAAATGGAGGAAATGCCAGCTAGGAGAGGACTCTATGTCAAGTGCATCGTCAGGCACAAAAATGGGGACATCCCCAAGCTGGAATTAGAACATTAGAACTGACATACACTGGACATTAGAACCGGACCGGTCACCAAACCTAATCAAGGACCTACTTCTATATCCTGGTAAAGAACATAAGGCAGGCTCCGGTGGTCCTATATGAGAACACCAATGTTGGCCCGATCGAGAAGCCCCATCTTATCATGAAGCCCAACCAACTGGGGGACAATGCTAAGACCTAAGAGACGGTCAACTTGTCCAAACCCAGCTCAACATGCTGGAGGCGCAGGGAAAAATGGAGGAAGATAGGCATAAGCTCCCTTGACACCCCAGCAGAAGAAGCAGCTGGATGACCTTATATGGGGAATACAGGGACTGCTTCACGAAAAGCAACATGGACCTGGGCCAGTCCACCAGCCATGGAGACCAGCCAGTGCACCAGCCATGGGAGCCATGGAGATCGACACTGGCGACCAGTGCTCTGAGGTATAAAGTATAAAAAAAGTAAAAAGTAGAAAAAGTGGAAAAAAACTATTTTTCAGAAAATGATGGTGAAATGAAAATGAAATGAAATGATTTTGGCGTTGGTGAGGTGGAGTGAAATTGGAGTAAAAAACCCTTTTACTTACCACCTATTTTTTACTTCCACTTTTTACTTTTTTTATCACGTTTCACTTAAATTGGCCCCCTTATAATGGGCTCAGACCTAGTTTTTCCCCGCTTGAGACCAAAAATGATTCAACTTTTATAAAAATTTTCAAAAATTTTCAAAAAATTTTAAAATTTTTAAAAAATTTTCTTAATTTTTGTCCGCGGAGCGGCCCGAAGGGCCGCTCCGCGGTCTATAGAGGTTACTCAACATTTGTCCTCATATATCTTTTCGACCCAGGTGTACGTTTTAAGGGTTATTGCTAGATCTTAATTTTGATAAGGCTCTTGCTCCTCACAGGAAGCTCCGTTTGCTCTGATTCTTTATCCATTAGAAAGAGCATCCTCTAATTGACCAAAACTCGCGAGAAATCGCCAGAAACTTGCAGCAATCATTAGCAAATCACTAAAAACCATTTGTACGACCTCCTTCTTCTCCTTCTCCTTCTTCTTCTTCTTCTTCTCCTTCTCCTCCCCATCTATTCTTGAAATGAAAGTAGGTATTCATTTCTTCCCCCCACTCCCCCTCCCCGGGTCCCTGGGCCTAATGTATTTATTTATACATAAGTCTTGAGCAAAACTAGGAGCCGTATGCACCAGTGGTGTAGTGGTGAAAGCGTTGGGATAATTGGATGGGACTAGTTGGTTCGATTCCATCTCAGGCTTTTATTTTTATTTTTGTGTGTTTCAAGTTGAGAAAATAACTGGTACCTTCGGCAGGCCAAAAGTAAAGTAAAAGTCATGAAAATTTCACAAAAAATGATATGTTAGTTTGCCAATAAATAACATTGTAGTTTTAATTTTCGATTCTTTTCCTTTTGTTATATTTTTTAATGAGTTTTTTTTTATTTTTTTCCATAATATAAAATTGTATTTATACATTTTGTGCTATATTAAAAGTGGAAGAAATAACTGGTACCATCGGCAAGCCAAATGTGGGTCTCTTTTCTCCAAATTTTGTAATTGCCTCGAGCAAAAAGTCAAGGAAATACATCTACTACTAGTGGAATCTGCTGCGTCATCTGCATTTTGTTTTTGGCGCGCATGGAAAGAGACACTGAACTGCGCGCCAAAAACAAAATGCAACTGTCCAAGCAGCAGATTCCACTAGTAGTAGATGTATTTCCTTGACTTTTTGCTCGAGGCAATTACAAAATTTGGAGAAAAGAGACCCACATTTGGCTTGCCGATGGTACCAGTTATATATATATATATATATATATATATATATATATATATATATATGTGTGTGTGTGTGTATAGGTATCTGGAAATGCTGTCCCCGGGCGAATTCTCAACGGATCTTGACAAACTTTTTTTTTCCTGAAAGGTAATGCTATTTTAGAAAGATCTGGAGGGGTGGAACCGTTTCCGAGCATTTGAAATATTGCTTTTTTGGGTAGAAAGGTTGGAAATTTGGGTATGCTGTAAAAGGGTCAATTCTCAACGGATTTTGACAAACTTTTTTTTTCCTGAAGGATAATAAAATTTTAGGAAGATCTGAATGGGTGAAACAAGTCCCGGAGCATTTGAAACATTAATGTTTTGGGTAGAAAGGTTGATAATTTGGGTATGCTGTAAAAGGGTCAATTCTCAACGGATTTTGACAAACTTTTTTTTCCTGAAAGGTAATAAAATTTTAGGAAGATCTGGATGGGTGGAACAAGTCCCGGAGCATTTGAAACATTAATTTTTTGGGTAGAAAGGTTGACAATTTGGGTATGCTGTAAAAAGGTCAATTCTCAACTGATTTCGACAAACTTTTTTTTTCATGAAAGGTACTAAAATTTTAGGAAGATCTGGATGGGTGAAACAAATCCCGGAGCATTTGAAACATTAATTTTTTGGGTAGAAAGGTTGACAATTTGGGTATGCTGTAAAAGGGTCAATTCTCAACGGATTTTGACAAACTTTTTTTCCTTAAAGGTAATACAATTTTAGGAAGATCTGAATGGGTGGTACAAGTCCCGGACATTTGAAACATTACTTTTACATTACTTACTTATACATTACATGAAAAAAACAAATGCAATCAAACTCAAATTCACAAGAAACATAAATTAAGAACATTGATTTTATAAGCAGCTAAGTTGCCTGGGAAGTTGTGGGGGGGGGGGGGGGGGGTCCGCGGTCAACTATTGAGCTCTGCGCCATATACTTGTTCTTGAAATTTTTAGCAAACTTTTTTTCCAATTTTTTCTTGAAATTTTTTCTAAAATGTTTGTCATCGTTTTTATGTTGAAGCATAGGCTGCCTCCCCCATCCCTGGATTGAAGCATAGGGGCCCTACCACCCTATGTTGATGCATAGGGGCCCTACCCCCCTATGTTGATACATAGAGACCCTACCCTACCCCCTATGTTTATACATAGAGACCCTACCCCCCTATGTTGATGCATTGGGGCCCTAGTGTTTCAAATGTACAGTAGTCCGCAGTTTAGAGGTGCTGGGAGAGGCGTGGCTTCAAATACATCATTTATTTATTTTATTTTATTTATTTTCTAACACATGTCCCATCAAGAGACGTAAAAAACATAATACTCCCAATACATCAATTAAAAATAAAAATACGAATACGTTAGTTAGAAATAAGTCGTCAGTTTCAAAACATTCCAAATATTGTATAATTGTGGATGATTGTCACAATGAATCAAAGGTTGTCCTTAGTCCATGAAATCATTGAGCTGCGGGCGGAGCATGGTAAGCCGTGGCCGTGAGGATAAAGACCATTTTTGGGTATGTGATTTTATATAGGATTTTAGCTTCATAGGGCAGAATTGGCCATAGGTCATTGCTGTGTTTGACTCTTCGTCATCTATTGTTAGATTATTCCAGAGAGCCACTATATTCCAGAGGTGCTGCCTGTCGTACATTGTTTTTAGGCGTTCGGGCTGCTTTAATAGATAATCTGGTGTTTTTAAAAAATTTTGAGATTTTAGGTGAAAAAAGTAGAAAAAAGTAAAAAAAGGTCGGAAAGTGGAAAAAAGTAGAATAAGTGTAACAAAATAGGAAAGGTAGCCAATGAGGTGAAGTGGAAGTGGAGTAAATGGTCTGAGTGTGGGGTGAAAAGTGAAATAGAACTCAAAATCATTATACCTCAGAGCACTGCTGGCGACACCCCTCCCATTGTGTACCGGTTCAGCAGGGTCCCAGAAACAGCCAGGGGAGAGGTAAAGAAGCAGCTTACCAAGATGGAGCAAAGGCATATTATCAGACACTCAGACTATGCCCAGACAATGGAGCATGGGTCCAGCGCCTCTGCTCTTCCCAGTGAGGGCATCATAGTAGCTAGTGATTACAATCCTCTTCTTCTTGCTGGAAGTGAGGGCAGAGGCTGGACTGCTGGAGGCGGCTTGGCCATAGCGGTGTTTGGTGGCCTGGAGCCAGCTAGCTTGGTTGAGGCAAAGCTGGTGTAGGCCGACTGCCGAGATTCTGTGTAAGTGGCCGAAGCTGAGGCCTATGAAGGCTTTGAACTGCGACGGTGGATATAGTTTGCTGGGGTTTCTGTTTCGTAGCTGAGGGTGGCTTTTGAGGGTGGCTTTTGAGGGTGGCTTTTAGGGCGGTTCTTGAAGGGTCAGGATAGTCAGTTTCTTCTTTCGTGTAGGTGGTAGCATAGTAGTTTGAAGGGGGCCATGGTGGGTGGGCTGGGTGCTCAAGGGCCGCTGTCAGGTGCTACTTAGCGAAGCCTCTCCACGAGCCTCTGAAGCCTCCCTTGGCCTTGAGGCAGTTTGGAGGGGGCGGGCGGTGGGCCAGTTTGTCAACAGGCTGCATCGAGACCAGCGTTTGTAGTGGTAGAGGGCCCAGGCTGAGTCGTGGCTGGTTGTGTGGGCAAGAGGAGGTAGGCCTGCTTTTTTTTTCGGGGACTCAGTTTTTATCACTGAGAAGAAAGGAGCAGCCTATCGGCTGAAACCAAACGAAAGAGTAGGAAAAATCACAGCAGCATTGAAATGATTGAGAAAGGACAGAGGATTTAGCGCAGTGCTAGCTTTTCAGTAGGTGCTGGGCCTCAGCGAGAAGTCGTTCCCTCCCACCGCCAGCTACATCCTCCACCATCCGATTCCAGACTCACGAACCCTGTGGGACCAGAGTGCCTCCAAAGCCGCGGCCCCCACTGGGGGTGGCTTTAGATGATGCCTGCTCCTGAGGGAGCCGAAAAAGCGTGGAAAATAAATGGGGCAACTGTGGAAGTGTATCTGATCGCATGCTTCCTGAGAAAAGGGGCAATTGTAGGGCATGGGAAGGCTGGAGTGGGTGGGAGTGAGGCTGAGGAGGGTGGGGCAGAGGAGCGCGGGGCTGAGGCCAGCAAGCCTGATGAGGCAGCGCACTTGAGGGCCCTATAGCAGCGGTGAACTAAAAGGATATCAGCGAGTGTGCGGCGCGTTTCAAGGCTTTCCCATCCCAGTAAGGAGCAGCGCCCAACATAGCCTGTTAGAGGAGAGCGAGTGTTGGTTTTGCGAAACACAAAGAAGGCAAATGAGTGCTGAATTTTTTCGATTCTTTTTATCTCTGCCTTCTTTGTTGGACTCCAGACCTGGCAGGCGTACTCTAAATGAGGGCGTATGTATGTGGTGAATGCCAGGCTGAGTGTAGGAAGAGAAGCAGATGTGAAGCTTTTGCGGACTAGGTATGCGGCGTGATTAGCTGAGGCAGTGCAAGCAGAAATTTGGGCTGACTGGCTGAGCGATGGGCTGATTTGCACACCTAAATCGCGCAGGGAGCTGTTGACAGGCGCACAGGAAAGCTGCGTGCCATTCAGGCTATATGAGTTAGCTGGGCCAGGCCCTGCATGCATGATGCTGCACTTTTCGGGGGCAACAGGGAGCTGCCATGAGTGGGCCCAGGCGGAGAGCGCATCAAGGCCTGCTTGGAGAGAGGAGGGGGAGGAAGCGGCAAGTGACAGCTTTTCAAATGACAGCTACCGTGGGGTCCGGTGATGGAGCTCCTGTGATTATGCGGGCTGCAGCTGTGCTTTCCTATCCAACTTCTTCAGATTGGTGGCTGCAGCAAATGGAAGCCAGGCTGGCGCAGCGTGGAGGGCAGCAGGGCGGCAGAAGGCCTTGTAAAGGGGTCTCAGCATGGCCTCCGAGCAGCCCCACTGTGATCCCAAAAGGGATTGCAAGATGGAGTTTCTGCTGGCGAGCTTTTTGCTTGCTGCTGTGAAAAGGTGTCTGTAGTGCTGGCCAACTTCGGCGCCAAGGCCAAGTTGGCTGGGTTCATCTCTCACCTCCGCATCTGCCCTCGATATGCGTGGGCGAGGCAATGCGGGAGGTGGGAGCAGCTCTACAACGGCGCGTCGTCTAGACGTCTGGCCGTCTGCTCTGAGTCATGGCCGCTGGGGACCGGCCTACTTAAACCTGTCATTTAGTCACTCTCCATCCACTGCTCAACATTCAACTCATCCCCTCAGCCTCCGCCTTCCCTACGGTGAGGCTGAGCTCCTGCAACACCCAGGACTGTTCCAGCAGTCCGCCCTCATTTCCCTTTGCTCCCTACCTCCCCTCCGCCGTCGTGATTGCCTCCAACGTGATCACGTCCAATCCTTCCTTCATCACCTCAGCAAACGAAGCCATACTTCCCTTCAACCTACTCTCAAACCAGCCTCACTCATCCCACCTAAGCGCCTGCAGTAGTCGAGAGTACTGGGCTGCAGGTACCTGAAGGACACACAACTTGGCTGGAGGCTTCTTCCACTGGCCCTGGAGGAAGCTCAAACTGCTGGTGAAGAGCGGCAGTGCGGCAGTCAAGGTCTCTAGCTACTCTGCAGCAAGAACCTGGCCCCCTCTTAAGCCTTAAATCTGACACAGCCCTTTTAGCCTGTGAAAAAGCCTTTTTTCAGCCATCATGAGTGGTGAAGTCAGAACAAATGGAGACCAAGTGAATCAACGGCAAGGTCATCCACCCAATACGATGGGTTCCTTTTTGGAATGATCCCAACATTTACTTGCGAAAATGATGAAAAGCTGATTGAGGACTGGCTTCGCAGGTATCGAGTGCATGGAATGCTAATTGGCCTTTGTTTGCGCAGCCCAGGCCCAGGACTAAAGTCAGTGGCATTGCGAGAGTGGATCCTGCTACCTAATCTTTCGTCACCAGCCCCCCAGGCCGTCTGCCCGGCTGCAGCGGCCCAGGGGGGCAGCAGTCTGCCGTTGGCTGCCTGCAGGCTTCGGACTGTCAGCGTGACAGGGGCCTCTGGCCAGCGCTTGCTAAGCCACTCCAAAAACGGTCACTTGCATCATCTTCCCATCTCCTCTCTTCTTCCCCCATGGCGCTCTCCAGCACGAGAGCAGCGGGGAGACTCTGTCAGTTGCCTTGGACTCTGCACAGCCAGCCCGCCTGTCCTGCCCAGCCACTCCGCGACTCCTCTTCACGTGACCAGATGCCTGCCGTCACGTGTGCACCCAGGGGCCTCTGGCCATCGCTAGGCCCCTGCCGCAATGGTGCCTGCCCTTCAGAAAAACCGCTTTCTGCTGGGCTCTGCTTTAAGGAGGCTGTGATGGGGGATGTTGGCTCTCAGAGGGACAGCCGGCTGCATTTCCGCGCCCTCAAGCTCCGCAGCCAGCATCGCAGCCCCTCCTACAAGAACCTTCCCCTGCCATCCCACCCCACCTGTGACGCGCCGCCTTCCCCTACGCTCAGCCTGGCTGCACCTACCGCTCTGCCCAATCTCCGTCTCCAGATACAGAGCTCAACGCTGCTTCTCTGGCAGCCTTCCTGCGGTACTTCCGTGGCTGTCACCAGGCCCAGAGCTGCACTGGGGTGGGATGGCAGGGGGAAGGTTCTTGTAGGGAGAGGCTGCGATGCCGGCTGAGCTGAGAGCGGAATACAGCCAGGTGTCCCTCTGAGAACCCGGCAGGCCTCCTTAAAAGCAGAGCCCACGGACAGGCAGGCGCGGGGCTGAGCCGGTGGCCAGAGGCCCCGTGGTGACGGCAGGCCATCTGGTCCCGCGCTGAAAAGAATCACCGGAGTGGGGCAGCGGCGCGCTGTGTTGAGTCCGCCGTCGTGCTGGAGAGGAGGGAGATGGGAGGATGATTGGAGTGGGCAGCACTTTGGAGTGGCTTGCCACGAGCCTGGCCACCCAAATCTGACAGGTCCCGAAGCCTGCAGGCAGGCCGGGCGGGACTCCTGCCCCCTGGGCCACCTGCAGCCGGGCGGGACGGCCTGGGGGGGTGGGTGGGCGGGAGGTAGGTCACAGGGTCCCACTCTCCGCCTGACTTCATCCTGTAGGGGCCCTGGGCTGCGCGAACAAAGGCCATTTTCCATGCCTGCCTGCAAAGCCCGGTCCTAGCTTTTCATCATTTTTCGGTGTGATGTTTGGCGGAGGGACCCGTGGTACTGGGTGTCCCGTTGGTCCCACTTTGGCTCCATTGCTAACCCACCCCATGATGGTGGAGAAAGGGCTTTTTGCACAGGTAGAGGGGCTGAGCGTTAAGGGGCCAGGTTCTTGCCTCAGAGGCTGGGAGCCTTGACTGCTGCCGCTCTTCACCCAGCAGTTTGAGCTTCCTAGGGGCGGGAAGATGTCCAGCCAAGAGTACTGCAGTACCTGCAGCCCCGGTATGGTCTCGACTCCTGCAGCGCGGCTAGGTGGGGCGGGGTGGTAGTTTGAAATTAGTTGGAAGGAGTGCACTCATTGTGGAGGTGAAGGAAGGGACGCGGTAATCACGGTTAGAAGGCAACAACAGTAGGGGCGGAGGGCGGGCGGGACTGTGGTGGAGCGTCCTGAGTGTTGCAGGAAGCTGGAGCCCAGCCGTAGGGGGAAGGCGGAGAGGCTTGAGGGGGATAATTTGAATGTTTTGAGCAGTGGGAGAGTAACGAAGTGGGCCCCAGCGTCCCCCCCACGTGGCCGGATTTGAGCGTCTCAGACGACAGCGCCGGCCTCGAGCTGCTCCCACCTCCCGCATTGCTCGGCCCACCGCGCGTCTGGAGGGCGGATGCAAAAGGGTCTCCGCCGACTTGGCCTTGGCGCCGAAGTTCGCCGGCGCTACACGCTTTCGCGGCGGCGAGCGAAGGCTCGCCAGCAGAAACTTCATCTTGCGTCTTTGAAGTGCACAGTGGGGCTGAGGCGGTGCTGAGCCCTTACTGCGTGGTGCCGCTGTCCGACTCCTGCGGTTAGGTACAAATCGGCCCGCTCAGCCGTGCGGCCCGATTTCTACTTGCACTGCTAGCTAGTCGCGCCGCCCCGTGTGGTGCCGCAAAAGTTCACACTGCTTCTTCTACACTCAGTAGCATTCACCACCGGTATACGCCCCTCATTTGGTGCCATCTAGAGTCCGACAAAGAAGGCAGAGAGTAAGAGAGAAATCGAATCCCTCTTTGTGTTTCGCAAAAATTTACTCTCCTCTAATTTTTGTGTTGGGCGCTGCTCCTATCAAATCGGAGCCTTGAAATCGCCCAGGCTCCGTGTTGCCGGTTGGTCTCCTAGGCCTCAAGTCGCTGCCTCGTGGGGCTTCTCGGCCTCAGCCCGCGCTCCCTCCCCCCACCTCCTAGGGGCCCTCCCACTCCCCCCACCCACTAGGCCTCCGCCTTACAATTGCCCTTTTTCTAGGGGAACATGCGATCACTGCGCCACAGTTGCCCCATTTATTTTTCCACGCTTTGGGGTACTGGGCGGCGTCTTAAAGCCACCCCCAGTAGGGGCCGCAGTTTTGAAGCCCCACAGGTGAGTGCTGGAATATGGTGAAGTGTAGGCTGGTGCGCTGAGCCCCGGCGCGCGCGTGGCTCCACGCTGCGCCTCTCCGATCGTTCAATGTGCCGATTTTTCCTACTCTTTCGTTTGGTTTCACCGAATAACTGTACTTCTCAGTGATAAAAACTAGTCCCCGAGAGCAGGCCTACCTCCTCTTGCCTACAGCAACCAGCCACGACTCAGCCTGGGCCCTCTACCACTACAAACGCTGGTCTCGATGCAGCCTGTTGACAAACTGGCCCACCGCCCGCCCCCTCCAAACTGCCTCAAGGCCAAGGGAGGCTTCAGAGGCTCGTGAGAAGGCTTCGCTAAGTAGCACCTGACAGCGGCCCTTGAGCACCCAGCCCACCCACCATGGCCCCCTTCAAACTACTATGCTACCACCTACACGAAAGAAGAAACTGACTATCCTGACCCTTGAGAACCACCCTAGAAAGCCACCCTCAAAAGCCACCCTCAAAAGCCACCCTCAGCTACGAAACAGAAACCCCAGCGAACTATCCACCGTCACAGCTCAAAGACCTGCATAGGCCTCAGCTTCGGCCACTTACACCAGGATCTCGGCAGTCGGCCTACACGGCTTGCCTAACCAAGCTAGCTGGTTCCAGGCCACCAAACACCGCTATGGCCAAGCCGCCTCCAGCAGTCCAGCCTCTGCCCTCACTTCCAGCAAGAAGAAGAGGATTGTAATCACTAGCTACTATGATGCCCTCACTGGGAAGAGCAGAGGCGCTGGACCCATGCTCCATTGTCTGGGCATAGTCT
Source organism: Ptycholaimellus sp. GST1_10 (assembly GCA_030248095.1). NCBI lineage: Eukaryota > Metazoa > Nematoda > Chromadorea > Chromadorida > Chromadoridae > Ptycholaimellus > Ptycholaimellus sp. GST1_10. The sequence continues at coordinate 11,953 of JASANA010005527.1, forward strand.
GAGTGTGAATCATATGCCTTTGCTCCATCTTGGTAAGCTGCTTCTTTACCTCTCCCCTGGCTGTTTCTGGGACCCTGCTGAACCGGTACACAATGGGAGGGGTGTCGCCAGCAGTGCTCTGAGGTATAATGATTTTTCAGTTCTATTTCACTTTCACCCACACTAGGACCGTTTACTTCCACTTCCACTTCACCTCATTGGCTACCTTTCCTATTTTGTTACACTTATTCTACTTTTTTCCACTTTTCCGACCTTTTTTACTTTTTTCTACTTTTTCACCTAAAATCTCAAAATTTTTTAAAAAACACCAGATTCTGTACAAGCAGCCCGAACACCTAGAAAACAATGTACGACAGGCAGCACCTCTGGAATATAGTGGCTCTCTGGAATAATCTAACAATAGATGACGAAGAGTCAAACACAGCAATGACCTATGGCCAATTCTGCCCTATGAAGCTAAAATCCTATATAAAATCACATACCCAAAAATGGTCTTTATCCTCACGGCCACGGCTTACCATGCTCCGCCCGCAGCTCAATGATTTCATTGGACTAAGGACAACCTTTGATTCATTGTGACAATCATCCACACAATTATACGAATCTAAAATATTTGAAACTGACTTATTTCTAACTTAACGTTATTCGTATTTTTATTTTTTAATTGATGTATTGGGAGATTATATGTTTTTTACGTCTCTTGATGGGACATGTGTAGAAAATAAATAAAATAAAATAAATAAATGATGTATTTGAAGCCACGCCTCTCCCAGCACCTCTAAACTGCGGACTACTGTACATTTGAAACACTAGGGCCCCAATGCATCAACATAGGGGGGTAGGGTCTCTATGTATAAACATAGGGGGGTAGGGTAGGGTCTCTATGTATCAACATTCGGGGGGTAGGGCCCCTATGCATCAACATATAAGTAGTAGAAAGAAAAGGAAAAGGCGACAG
>JASANA010005528.1:0-70464 GCA_030248095.1 Ptycholaimellus sp. GST1_10
GAAGTCGGGAGAAGGAAATATAGACAAATTTAGAAACTGAGCGGTAAAGAGTCACCTGTAAAACGCTAATGACAATGTGAGCTGTAAATACACACTAAAGTGAGCGGTAAAGACACACATTTGAACTCTCTCAAACTCACCCACAAACAGCTATAAAGCTTCCTCAGAACGATGCCATCAAAATCAGCAACTCCGGAAATACCAGGAAGTCAGGAGAAGGAAATATAGACAAATTAAGAAACTGGGCGGTAAAGAGTCACCAGATAGAAATTTAAAATTACGTGGGTTTTTACCGCTCAGTTTAGAAACGTCAAAGTGAGCGGTAATGAGTCACAATCGGCACCTAAAAAAATCCGCCAGAAAGTGAGCGGTAAAGGTCTGGGCCCCACATTGGCATCTCTGAAATCTTTGAGTGCGCAAGCTCAACCTTAAAAGCAGTGCCAAAAATGCACCTTCTCCAATTGAACTAATTTTTTCTTAGTTCCAGGTATCCAAATTAGCAAGGCGAATACTTTTAGTTTTTCACTTTTGAAAGAAATTTTCAAGAAAAATCCTAGTTTCCTGTGATGTAGCATAGGGAAAATTGTTTAAAAATTCGCCAAAAATTGAGAAATGTATTCCCAAAGCTTGGAAACCCAAAAGCGTTGAGATACAATGGGACCAAAGTTAGGAATGTTCAACTGTGCTGTTGACAAAACTGTTCATTTCGCCAATCTTTTCACATTTTTCAGGCATTATGGGTATCAACCGAATTCTTAGAGTCTGGGCAATGCGGCTATAACAATGGATTGGAGTAAAATGTAAGTGCCGGAGAACAAACTGACTTTATGTTATCAACATTCAAAAATTGAAATTTTCATTTTTGAGCATGAGTATAAGTTTTGGGTTTTTAATGAGTATATTCGCTAAAATGATCATCATTTCTTAATTTTTCACGAAATAGTGATCTAGAAAATTTTAAAAAAATGTTGCAAAATGGGTTGGCCCAACAGAGCAAAAAGCTCTTTTGTCAGCTGCAGTCCAGATTGGGCCTATCTTATAACAAAGGAGCCTTTGGCTAAGGTAAAATTTTTGCGCTGCCAAAGGCCGCCTGCCGCGGAGGGCATGACAGTCAGAGCTCCAGAGCAGTCAGAGCAATCATAGGATGGGCGCGAGGGTGCCGGAGCCTGCAAGGCGAAGCGTAATGGCCGTAGCAACAAAGACCGGAGGCCGGAGGAACTGTGGTGCCCTGCCATCCCTTTTTGCAACATTTTTCAACATTTTCTAGACCAAAATTTTGTTCAAAATTTGAAAATGATAGTCATTTTGGCGAATATTCTCATAAAAAACCCCAAAATGATGATTTTACTCACAAATGGAAAATTTTAATTTTTGAGTGTTGGCAACATAAATTCAGTTTTTTCTGCACACTTAAATTTTACTGCAAAAGCATTGTTATCGCCGCATTGCACAGACTCTAAGGATTCGATTGTTACCATAATGTCTGCAGAAAAGTAAAAAAACATGGTGAAATGGAGTTTTGTCAACAGAACTAAGTGAAACGCTAAATTTGTCAAATTTTCGACCTCTCTTCATGTTCTGAGCTTTGGCGCGCCCATTTCCATGTTTTTTTGCCCAGAATCGGAGGAGTTACCTATAAAAGTATGGAGATTCAGAATCTGCTAAATATTGGGTATAAAACACTTTATGTTCGCCCCCTTTGTAGAATTTGCACTTCGTTCAAATACCCAGTCTTAAAAACGGGCATGGTCTGATATCTTTATCTAGCCGCTTAAACGGTAGATGCACAGCTGGATAACAAATTGCCGCTTGGCTGAAAGGATAAAAGGAAGCATAATTTGAACAGAGTCTGTCGAAGGCACAACGAATCAAATGCCTTTCCAGCTGTTCCTCCTCTGCCCTGCTCAGCCCCACCCCGTAGCATTCACTTTAGGCCTGCCCTCCGCAAGCAATGATATTTTCCCTCCTTCTCCTTCCACTTTCTCTTCTGCCAGCCAGCTACATTGGACTGACGATAATTTTTACAGTGCACAAAAATCACAATCTAAGGTATACAACTTTTTTCTTTGGTAAGAAAAAATTTCATCCACTTCAGTTGCAAGTAGAATTCAAATTAAGCTGAATAAAAAATTTCCCCTACTTCAATCGCAGGTAAAATATAGATAAGAGATACTTTTTGGGTTAGTATAACCCACTATATAATAATTTCATCCACTTCATACAGGGGCAAGGCCCCTATGCATGGAGTTGAAGATGGCGTTGATGATGAACTGCTTGTTCACCACGGCCTGGTGGAAGCCCATGAAAAACAGATACCATAACCTACATCCCGACTTACCTATATGATGTTATTGGTAGGGTCAAAAACCCTTTAATATGCCTCGAGATGAAGTTGTTGATGGCCTCCTTGTTCACCATGGCCTAGTGCAAGCATATGGAGACCAGCTAGAAGCCAAAGGGTGCCAGAATCATAAGCTACGATCAAAATTACCTATATTATGCTATTTGTAGGCACAAAAACCCTTTAGAATGCCTCAAGACGAAGTTGGTCATGACCTGCTAGTTCACCACGGCCTGGTGGAAGCCCATGAAGACCAAATAGAAGTAAACGGGCACCACAGTCGTAATCTACGTGAGAAATTACCTATATGGTGCCTTTTAGGCCAAAAAACACTATAAAATGGGTCAAGATGGAGTTGATGATGACCTGCTTGTTCACCACGGCCTTGTGCACGCCCATGGAGACCACGTGGAAGCAAACGGGTGCCAGAATCGGAATCTACGTCCAAAAATAGCTATATGGTGCCTTTTAAGGCCAAAAAAACCTATAAAATGCCTCAAGATGAAGTTGATGATGACCTGCTTGTTCACCACGGCCTTGTGCATGCCCATGGAGACCAGGTGGAAGCGAATGGGTGCCAGAATCGTAATCTACGTCCAAAAATACCTATATGGTGCTGTTTAATGGCATAGACAATTAAATAGATGGTAAACAGTCAATGTCGTAAAATCGAGGTGCCGACGCATTAATTATTTTACTTTTTGAAGTGCATTTACGTTACAAAGCCATTCTCGCTGGGGGGAAGCTTTTTGAAAGCGGTTTTTTGCTGTAAAGTGGCAAGCGAATAGAGCCATACGTTGGCAATGCTACTTTTTCTCTAGGGACCACAGTAAATTTGCTAGATGCTCTGAACTGAGGTGCGACTTTTTACATTGGACGTAATAATAATTACAATTTAATATGTTTCAAATGAAAATCACTTATATCAATGCTATTTTATTTTAATTATCATAGTTAATGCGTGGTGCCAGCGTCCAGTGAGGCGTCTGCCCTCGCTGAGCTTGCCTCCCTCCCAGCAGCCAAGTCCAAGCAAAGAAGATGTGAGAAGAAGTGAAAGCCCAGGCCAGCCACGGCCACTCTCTCCTCACCAGGAAGCCCAGCGCCATGTAGAGATTCCAGCACTCCTTTTCCCACTCCCGCTCCTCCAAGCTCGCCTATATTGCATCTATTCCCCAAGCTCTTCAGGCCTCATCAACACTCCTGCTCATGAACGAGCCCGCCATCTTTTCCATCTTTTCCATTTTGGGCTAGTTCAAGCACCTCTTCCTCAACGGCTTCCTCCGCATGATTAACTCCACGCTGGCCTCCAATCAGGGACCAGGGACTGGAAAAGCTCCACCATCGAGACTATATTGACATACTATATAATGGAGTGGGCAGGAAGGGGTTAAAGAAAAGGGGGGCCCGGATGACGGTTGAAAAAAATTTTGAAAGTTGCTTTTTATAAACTGCTCGTTCTCAGTCATTTTAGGGTCGTTTTCAGTGCTATTTTTTTTTAAAAATGCCGAAGAGCCTAAATCGTTCAGAAACGCACTTCATTTTTTACAAAAACAGCTAGAAAATTTACAGCGCTGGGCGAAAGGCTCCGGCATTAATTTGGCCCTACTCAACAACTAATGTTTCACTAAATTAAAGTTTAATATACATGCTACAGCTCAGAAAGCATTAAAAACGCTTTGTTTAATGAAAACGGATCAAGTAACCACATGTAATAGCAACGAAACCCTATTACTCAGATAATCAATGTTTCGTTAATTAATAACTTTAATAACTTTTAACACTGTAATCAAGGGCGGCAACCATCATCAAGTCAGAATGATGGCTAGAAGGGTTCCTGAACCGTCTATTATACCAATGCTCAAAATGCAGAGTCGCTGGCTCCACATAGGCAGGAGTTGCTTTAGCAGTCTCATTCAATAGTCTCATTCAACGAAGGAAATACGAAATAATGTATAAATAATGCAAACTAGTATGGTACTCACTTGGCCCGAGTTTCATTGAAAAGTGAGTATAGTTTAATTTTTGTCCGGAAAGTAATAACATTGCAGTATGCTTGTGTTTTCCATCTATTTAATTGTCTATGTTAATGGTCAACTTCACTAGAAAAACATCAGAAAAAACATCAGAAACATCAGAAACAAGGTATTATTGCCTATCGCCAATAGATGTGCAGCCTTGTTCAACTTGTAATAAATGAAATATATAATCACCAAGTCGGCTCAAGAAATAATAAAATGACAATCAAAGATACAAAGTAACAAATTGGTCTAAGTATATTTTTGGTTTCTGAGGCATTTAAATGATAAACAATAATCTAAATAATAATAAATAACAAATAAAAGTAAAATGCAAGTTTTCGAAAAAAATTCGAAATTCGATGTCTCCATTCTCGAGGTTTTTTGACCATAAATCAAGAAATTCAAAAAATGGCGCCAAGCACACAAAAACGTCCCGAGCCACCACCTAGACGGACCTCCATGCAAAATTTCAGCCAATTTCATTGAAAAACCGAGGAGTACGGGCTGCGGTACCACACACATATATATATATATATATATGCGGACAGACGGACGAAAAATGGGGTAACTGTTAAAGTGGGCCTTGGCCGCCCGCCGCTCCGGGCAGAGCGCCAGAGCTCCTCCGGCCTCCGGGCACGGGTGCTACGGCCCCTACGCTTCGCCTAGCATGCTTCGCGTGCTAGGCTATGCTCCGGGGCCTCCGCACCCATGCCCTACGGCCTCCGGAGCTCTGACTGCCCTGCCCTCCGCGGCAGGCGGCCTGCGGCCGCGCAAAAACATGAGAATACTGGATTTCTACCCAAAAAGTTGATGTTTCGACCTAAATAACGCGGAAAATGCAAAAACTAGGGGTGCCATGACACTCAGTGGCATCGATTTACCCTAGAACCGTTGAGATCTACACCCCAGATGTTGCCCAAGTGTCTGCAACACTTGCTGGACAGTCGGACGGTCGGTCGGACGGTCGGTGTGCGCCCGGACACCGGACATCTTTTTTGAAACAGTTTTTTTGAAATAACTTTTGCCAGAATGTCTCTAGAAAATTTTTCAAAAAAAAGACCACCCACAATTCAACTATGGCGCGTCGATTGAGCCTATTTGCAGCTCAATCCGACGTTTCTGGGAGGCGCTACAGCCTGCCAAACTTTGGGAAACCTGCAATTAGTTGGTTTGCTGGATAAGAGGGGCTGGGCGCTACCGCTCCGCTAGCGCTCCGCTCGCACCAGCCCAATTGAAATCTGGGATATTTGTGACTTTATGAATACCCCTCTGAGAGTCGCCGATCGGAAATGAATAGAATTATTTTATGAATACTAGTCTGAGCAGCCGTGCGAGGTCCTCTTTCTCCCTCTCCCAACTGCTTTGTATAGTGAGTGGCCGTTGAGTCGCTCTGGGACGCCGGCTACATTAGTTTCGCTTTCCACACCAAGTCCAAAGAGGCAGCCGTGTCAAAGGCACCCAAAGTCGAGGAGGACAAGGAAGAAGAAGAGGATGTGTCGGAGTCGGACTGATTTTTCTCCTATGGTGTTTTTAGGGCCAGCTTCGATATTATTGCGCGGCCGAAGGCCGCCTGCCACGGAGGGCAGGGCAGTCAGAGCTCCATAGGCCGGAGGGCATGGGTGCGGAGGCCCCGGAGCGTAGCCTAGCATGCGAAGCATGCTAGGCGAAGCGTAGGGGCCGTAGCACCCGTGCCCGGAGGCCGGAGGAGCTCTGGCGCCCTGCCCGAAGCGGCGGGCGGCCAAGGCCAGCTTAAGCAGTTACCCCATTTTTGCGTCCGTCTTTCCGCATATATATATATATTGGGCTGGCGCGAGCGAGCGTTAGCGAAGTGTCAGCGCCCAGCCCCTCTTTTCAACCCAGGTGTATGTTTTGAGGGTTATTGCTAGATCTTAATTTTGATAAGGCTCTAGCGCATCACAGGAAGCTTCAATCTTTCTGATTCTTTTTGCATTGGAAAGAGCAACATCGAATTGACTATAGTTTCTCTTTTGACTTTTGCATAAAACGAATTATTTTCCCATGAAAAATGCAAAAAACCATGTGTCCGAACTCCTCCTTCTCCTCCTCCGCATCTATTCAGTGGACGATAGTAGGTATTCAATTCTTCCCCCCATCCCCTTCCCCGGGTCCCTGGGCCTCAAGTATTTATTTAGCTCTTAGCTATGGACCAGTGGTGTAGTGGTGAAAGCGATTGTGCATATGGATGAAACTCGAAGGTTCGAATCCTTCTCAAACATTCATTTTTATTTTTTTCTTTGAAGTTGACAAATTAACTAGTACCATCGCCAGGCCAAAATTAATGCTACTTTCTCCCAAAAATCGACTGTCCGAGGTATAAGTCAAGAAAATTTCTGTAAAATAAGTTGTGCCAATAATTTTGCCATTGTATTTTTCAATTTGGAATATTTTCTTTTTGATATAGTTTTTAAACAAGTTTTTCTATAATTTTTTATAAATCGAATAAAATTTTAATTAAACATATAATCAACAATATAAAATTTGTATTTATACATTTTATCCTATATTAAAAGTGGAAGAAATAACTGGTACCATCGGCAGGCCAAATGTGGGGCTCTTTTCTCCAAAATTTGCAATTGCCTTGAGGAAAAAGTCCAGGAAATACATTTCCTACTAGTGGAATCTGCTGCGTCATCTGCATATTGTTTTTGGGCGTGCATGGAAAGAGACAGTGAACTGCGCACCAAAAACAAAATGCAAGTGTCCAAGCAGCAGATTCCACTAGTAAGAAATGTATTTCCTGGACTTTTTCCTCAAGGCAATTGCAAATTTTGGAGAAAAGAGCCCCACATTTGGCCTGCCGATGGTACCAGTTATATATATATGTGTCCCTGTCGCGCTCGTACTCCGTGGTTTTTCAACCAAATTGGCTGATTTTTTGCATGAAGGTCCGTCTGGGTGGTGGCTCAGGACCATTTTTTGCGCTTGACGTAATTTTGCGTTTTTCGCCCAAAACCCAAATTTTTGATGTTTCAAAGTACGAAAATTCATAAATCACTGGTTTTTCAACGAAATTGGCTGATTTTTGGCAGGTACGTCCGTCGAGGTGCTATCTTGAAGCTGGCAAAAGGAATTTCCGAAATATTTGTTATTTCTCAGTTTATGGCCAAAAACCTAAATTCTTGATGTTTCAAAAATTTGAACAGCCATAAATCGATGGGTTTTCGATGAAATCAGTTGAATTTTGGCGTGTACGTCTCTAATGGTGATATATTGAAGTTGATAATAGAATTTTTTGACACATTTATTATTTCTTGATTTTTAGTCAAAAACCTAAAATCTTGATGTTTCAAAAATTCGAACATCCATAAATTACTGGTTTTTCAATAAACTCAGCTTAGATTTGGCAGATACGTTTGCTGCGGCAGTATCTTAAAGCAGTTAAAAGGAATTGCTTAGCTTATTATCTGGAACGAAGGCCGCGCATCTTGGCAACAGCCGAGAGTACCTTGTTTTGATTACCAATTTGGCCAGATCAAAATCAAAAAAGTGCTTTCAAAACTCTTCGAGATAAAAAATAGCATTTGAGATTAGAGTCTTTTTAGAGTTTTTAGAGACATTTAAGAGCCAATTTTCAGTTACAAATTTCGTTGGTACTAAGTTTTGTGGGAAATGCAACCATGGCAGACAGGCATCGAGTTCGGTATAATGAAACAACAAAGCTGCAGATGTTTATGAGCATTTTTGAGAAAACCCTTGCCACATATCACTAGCCAAGCCAAAACATTCAATGAATCCCTGGCGTATTAGCGCTTCGTTTTTGGCTCCATCGACGAGCGCTATTTCTCCCATGCTGTAAAAAGCTGTTGCGCATTGAGTCTGTCAGCCAATGGCTAACCTGCACTGTGGTCGACTTTTCTGGTGGCTCACACCACTACTTTTTTTCGTAAAAGTCGTCCCACAGGCTGTGCAATCGTATGGACGAAGCTTGAGGCAGGCGATGATATGCGTCACAAGGTTCGTGTTCCTGCTACTAGAATTTTTCAATTTGCTGAGAAAAAGAAAAGAACTCTGCTACTTAGACGAGAAGCGGATGGCTTTGTTGCAGCGATGACAGGTCTCAGTTTCTCCAATCTGCTTGTCGGTCGGAGTCGTGGCAGAGTTAATGGGCGATAGCTTGGAAAATGCGATATTGTCCTTGGCCTTTTCTTCTGCAGTGCAAGGATGGGTTTCGGGTGTGTTTTGAGATTTCGGCGGTGAGTCAGGAGAGGTGGCGAGTGTTTCAAGTACAGACTTGGTGCTAAAAACAAGTCGTAGAGCGCAGTGTTGCAGCAGTATGGAATGCTGAGCAGCTTCTGAGGCTGAGAAAGCGATGTAAGGGCAGTCGTCACATTGCCATCTTGGTGAAGAGGCAAAAGTGCCCAGGTGATGCTTCAAATAATGCAACGCGTGAGCCAATTCTCCTCCAATGTTGTTACATTTGAAGCAGGTCATTTTGTGTGAATGAGCCAACCAACGTTTTTTTTACTTACAGTCTATTGTGTGCTACATCTGATACCATCGGCAAGCCAAAACGAAGCTAGTTCTTTCCAAAAATAGAAATGGCCCGACAAAAGGCAAAGAAATAAAAGTAGTACAATGGAGTCTTCTTCAGAATTGATGTGAATGGTCAAACCAACTTTAATCATCTGATAATTGCTTGAGCATTTGATCAGTTGTTTGTAGTTTGTAGCCTGAGACTACTCCAAGGTAACAGTTTTTGCGCCCCTCCCTGCCACACTCCCAACTCGACACCCTCTACTCTCCTCTTATAAGGCATTCAAAACAAATCAACCAGTCAACGCCAGAACTTTGCTTTGCTTTTTCACCAACGTTCTTTCCTCATAAATTGTCTCATATTATTCAAAAAACATCCATGAGCTTAGAAGCCGCTTTTCCCATCTGGCCTTGGCCAGTGTCTAGGCATTCCTGGGTAGATAGCATCTGGCTTTGGCTGGCTTGGCTGAAATGCGCTGTTTCCTCGTCCCCCCCCCCCCCCCCCCTCCGCACAGTTGCGCAAGTCCCGCTCACTTCCTGTCCAGGCATTTTGAGCTCCACTAGCGGCTGCAATGACGACGCAGTGCCTCTTCTGCCCAGCTGATGCCGAGGCGGTGGAGAATGGGGCCCTTCACCGCCACCTGCAGACACATCACGGCCTCGGATCCCGCCAGCCCAGCCTTCAACTACAGGTTTCCCGCCTTCCCTCACCAGTTCCACTCACTCACCCACTTGCCCCCCCCCCCCCGGGGAGGAGGAGGGATGGAGAAGTCAAAGAGGTCTCTGTGAGTAGGCTGGGAAGGATGAAGAGCGACGCAAGTTCGCGGCTGTCGCAACCGCCGTCATGCTTCATCCCCAGCTCAGCCACACATTGGTTCTGCCTTTTCCCTCCCTTTGCCCAGCCTTTGAGCAGAGCGCAGAGTCTGCCTGCAACTGAAAGGCAAGCCCATCACCTTCCAGAAGCCCGCGCTCGACAAAGCTCAAAAGCGCACGGCGAAGAAGACGGCAAAGACCCGCCTGGCATCCGTCAAAGCAGTCGGTGAGTTATTTCGACACCCCCAGTTGATGCGGCCTAGCTGAGGAAGGCCGGGGGCTTCAGGGAAGCCGGTTCGCGGGGTGGGCGCGCAGCTGCGCCCAATGGTGCCGCGCCTGACTGCCGAGGTCCTGGCCGACGCCCTGCCCTCCACCAGCTGTCCCTTCTGCGCCCAGCACTGCACCTGGCGCAGTGAGCTGGTGAAGCACCTCCGCAGCCACACCGGGGAGCGGCCGTACAAGTGCGCCGTCTGCCCCTTCGCAGGCGCTCAGCTCGGCAACCTCCGCAAGCACCAGGCAGAGCGGCACACCGGCGCCCAGCCCTACACCTGCCCGCACTGCCCGCGCACCTACAGCAGAGCGGAACGGCTGCAGGTCCACCTGCGCAGCCACAGCGCCCTTCCAATGCACCCTCTGCTCCTACTCCTGCGCCCGCCGCGGCTGGCTCAGCAAGCACATCCGCTCCCACCAGGCCACTAGTTCCTAGGAAATCCTTAGCACACCCACTTCCACACACGGACCTACTGCCTGCTTCCATAGCCTATCCTTTGTCTTCCTGTCCACTTCATTTTCCATCCCGTTATTCTTTGCCTTTGGCTCCCCGCACTACCCTCATTAATTGTCGCATCGCCTTTGCATTATCATCTTTTACTCCATCAATGCGGTTTTCTATGCTTCCATTATGCCGTTGATTTCTTCTTCAAACTATTCCTGAGCTTTGCAAATTGCGCTGAGCAATTTGGCTTTTTTCACCGTGCTTTTCAAAATATTCTGATAGTATTTACTATGAACTATTTCCAATCGAGCTTTTTTTTCAAACATTGCTTTAGTCATATCATTAAATGCACCGTCATGCCATTGTTTTTAAAATTCATTTTAGTCACTTAAATTCGCATCTAAAATATACAATATACCGACAATGAACATGATGTAGACATCCATCCACATGAGCGCAAACATTAGTTTCATTTGATTCCAGACAAGCTAGTGCAAAGCTGAAAATAATCCAGTTGCTCCATCAGCGAATTTGAAGGGGAGCCTTAGAAAGCCTGCGATATTTTGTGCGGTACCATGTTTTGATTGTGCACTTTTTCTCCTCCTATTGTTGAGGGAAACGTCGCAGTTTGGGATATGGTATGTTTTCGCTGCATTCTCACCTCCTACCCCACCACCAGCATCATCCATTCCTATCGCCCGCCCTCCCTCCTTCGCACCCTCTGCAATCACTCTTGCATTGACACACACTTTTCGCTTGAGTAAAAGGGAGAAAGAAACTAACCGTCGATGCGCAACGTAGCCGAGGAGGAGTCAGACCTCTCCATCCCTCAGCTTTGGAGCCTGTAAACCAGGGAGTTCACCTTCGTCGGCGGCCAGAGCATCTTCAAGGACAACTTCAGCTTCCTTCTCTGGACCCCCAGCCGCACAGGTCTCCCACCTCTTTCACCCTCTCTCCCACACTCGCCTCTGCCGAGTTCAAGCTTCGTCTCCTCTTCATCGACCTCTTCTATTCGCTCACCCTCCCAACAGCCCTCTCTAGGGCTAGAGTCAGAATCAGAACAAGTCGAGAAGATGAGCTCCGAGCAGCCCGGCGCCTCTGTCGCGGGCTTGCCCTACCTCTCCCGCTTCGCCCTCGTCTCCCAAACCTACCCCATCGAGTGCGGCCACGCCTGCGACGCCGAGAATCACCTCCCCAACCAGATCAAGTGCTTCCGGTGCCAGGACATCTACTGCCTCGCCGGCCTCTCCAACGCCTTCTCTCCCTCCGGCGCCGCCTCCAAGACCGCCTTCCGAGCCCTGGAGGCCCGCCACAACCTCTTCAAGACCATCGCCCCCGAGGAGTGGACCAAGAGCACCCGCCCCTTCCTCTTCCTCTGTCCACCCTGTGAGCTAGGGATGGGACGCTCTCCTCGCCCTCTCCTCCTCCAGCTCAAGGACCAAGGCCTTCTTAAGCACACCTCCTACCACGAGTACTCCTACATCGGCCCTACCCGCTTCGAGGAACACACAGGTCTGCCCTTTCATCGATCCAGTCTGGAGCCTCACGAGGAGCGCTTCTGGGCGGAGCTGATGGGAGAGCGAGAGCCCGTCCCCGATCCCTCTTCCTCACCTCACCTTCCTCATCGCGTCGGCGGCGTCCCTGAGTCCGAGTTCCTCCAGCAGCTGGCTGCGGGGCACCTGGACGATGCAGAGCTGGTGGACGACGAGGAGAACGGAGAGGGCAACGAGGAGGAGAATGGCGGCCAGGAGGAGAACCCGGAGCAGGACAACGACCTGGAGCTGGAGGAGGACGCACCCGCCGTCCGCATCGCCCAGCTCCAATGAGAAGCCGACGCCGCCAAGGAAGCCCTTCAGGCTCAGGCTACGGTCTCCCAGCAGCGCCTCACCGAGCTCCAGGCCTCCCTGGACTCCGTCGCAGCCGAGCGCCTCAGCGCCCAGAAGGCCCTGCAGGAGACCAAGCGACTACAGCAAGAGCAGAAGGCTCTCCTTCTCCAAGAACAAGCTCTCCGTCAGCAAGCCGAGTCCACCTCTCAGTCGATGCAGAACGAGGTGGAGCGACTGCGGCACACCGTGGAGGGCGTGAAGAAGGAGATGCAGCAGCGTCTCAAGGCCATTCAGGACGAGGGAGCTCAGGTTCAGCGCCAGTTCCAGGAAGCCGAGTCCCGCCTCCGTCGGGATCTCCAACTCCTCCAAGAGTCCAACGATGCTCTCTCTACTACCCTCATCCAGAAGAGCACCGAGGCCAACCAAGCAACGACGAGGAACATGGCACTGCAGAAGGAGGTGGAGCGGATGAAGGAGCGCGTCAAGCACGCGGAGGCGGAGCGGGCCGCCATCATCCACTCTTCTCAGTCCCTGCGTCCGCGCTGGGCCTCCGCCTCTCTTCCTGCCGACACTCATCCCAATCCACCCGCTTTCGTTGGAGCTCCCGCCTCTGCCGGGCCCTCCTCAGGTCTCATCCCAGCCTCTTCCTCTACAACCGCCACAACTGCTTCAGCTTCTCTCATCTCCTCGTCCTTGACGGGGTTGGCGGTGAGTACGAGCGCGGGACCTACGACTACAACTGCTCCAGCTCCGGTGGTGACAAGTTCAGGTGTGCTGTCGACGGCGTTCGCGACGTCTGCGGCCTCGGCCTTCACCTCCGCCTCCATCACTCAGCCCACCTCTGATGGGCAGCCCACCTCCGCTGGGCATCCCGCCTCTGCTGGGAATCCCGCCTCTGCCGGGAACCCCGCCTCTGCCGGGAACCCCGCCTCTGCCGGGGCCATTCGCCACTCCGGCTCCTACCTGGACATGGCCCTCGGCCACGCGGGACCCCGGCACCAGCGCCCCGAGCTACGCTACTTTGACGGTGGCAACCTCGCGGACTTCGCGCGCTGGTGGGAATGGTGGCAATACTACTTCGACGGAGAGCCCATGCCTGCCCCTGACAAGCTGGAGCTCCTCCTCTCCTGCCTCAAAGGCCAAGCCCACACCAAGGTCATCTGGTGCCAGCGCTACAAGGCCACGGACTACGAGGACGCGAAGAAGGTGTTGCTGGAGGCCTACGGGGACCCGGCGGGACGAAGCGCGAGCTGATCCAGGCCCTCCATGACGTCGTCCCCATCCACTCCTTCAGCGGCTGGGAACAGATTTCCGGCCTTGCGGACTTCCTCTTCGCTACCGCCAACCAGCTGCGCTCGCTCGGCGTCGGGGATCTGGACTCCCACCTTCCTCTCATCACCGCCAAGCTACCCTCCGACTACTGGCGGGAGATCGTGCTGCAGCGCTGTCGTGCGGGCACCCTCACCGATCCCTCCTTCGACGAGCTCGTCATCCTTCTCCAGACGGAGGCCCGCTTCAGACGCGAGCTGGACGCCAACGCCCCGCCTCCCTCCATCTCCTCCGGAGCAGCTCTCCTAGGAGCTGGCCAGTCTCGTTCGGGCAAGTCTGGACCGCGCTCGTCGCCTCAGCCGACCACCCAGAAGCGCAAGAAGGGCTCCGGCAACCAGAAGGGCTCCGGCAACCGGGAGGGCTCCAGCAGCCAGCCTCGCAAGTCCTCACAGGCCCCGAGCGGTGACAAGCCCAAGCTCCGTCGGGCGGATGGAAGTGCCATCTACTGCGCCTTCTGCGACGACAACCACTATCCGCGCGACTGCACCAAGTACTCCACCCCTCAAGCTCGCCTCCGTCGAGCCAAGGAGATCCCTCTCTGCCTCAACTGCCTCCGACAGCGCCACGAGGCCGAGAACTGTCGCAACAAGGGCTGCTGCCAGGAGTGTCAGGCTAAGCACCACACCATCCTCCACTCCGCCCTCCAAGCCAACCCCGGCAACGCCTGCGCTGGCCTAGCCGCTCAGTCCGACCACAACCTCCCCTTCACTCTCCACGCCCTCTGCACACTCAACGCCTACAATCCCAAGGGTGGGGAAGGGAAGCGGGTGGAGTTGTTGGTGGACGACGGCTCCTCCTTCACCTGGATAACCAGGGACTGCGCCTCCCGGCTGGGCCTGCGTGCCTACGGCTCCGCCCACGTCTCACTCTCCACCGCTTGCGATGGACAGACCAAGTACGTGAGGACGCGCTACGTGGACCTGGAGCTCCTGCGACAGGATGGACGGGTGCTGCCGGTGGCTGCGCTGCTGGCGGACGAGGTGGCTGCGCCGGTGGTGGTGGGCGGCTTCGAGCTGCACTCCGACCTTCTCCAGAAGCTCCCTCCTGGCCACTACCTCAACCTTCCCTCCTCCACTCAGCGCTCCGTTCGCCTAGACGTTCTCCTCGGAGTCAACTACAGCGAGCACGTGACCGGCCCCGAGGCCACCGCCATCAAGGTCGCCGCCGGCCTCTCCTGCTACATCACACCCTACGGCAATCTGCTCAAGGGACGGGTGGATCAGCGCCTCCTCTCCGGGGCCTCCTCCCCTCCTACCCAAGCCTTTCTCTTCTCCTACGGTCGAGTGGAGGAAGAGCTGAGGAAGCAGACCGATCTGGACTACCTGGGCATCGCGGCGGAGTACGAGGAGCCGCAGAGGAAGAGCGAGGAGTTCGACATCACCCGCATGGAGGACGGACGCTTCCTCGTCGGCCTCCCCGTCAAGGACTCCATCTCTCGCCTCACCTCCAACTTCCGCTGCGCCCTCTCTCGCGGCGTTCGCCTGGAGTCCAAGTGCAGCCCCGAGGAGATGGCCATGCACTACGCCGAGTTCGACAAGTTCGCCCTGGAGGGCATCATCGAGCCCGTCGTCTCCGCCTCCGAGCCCCCTCTCCTCCACTACATTCCGCACCGACCGGTGTTCAAGTACGGGGCGGAGTTCACCAAGTGCCGGCCGGTTCTGGACTGCTCCGCCAAGACGTCGGAGGGCATCAGCCTCAACGACTGCTTGCGCACCGGCGACAACCGCATCTCCGACCTCTTTGGTCTACAGTGCAAGTTCCGGGCGGGCAAGCACGTCTTCATCACCGACGTCTCCGCGGCCTTCTACGGCATCGCCGTTCGCCCCGAGCACCAGGACCTACTGCGCATCCTCCTTCCCCGCGACCGCCGCAAGCCCCTCTCCAGCCGCAACCTCGACGTCTACAAGTACGCCAGGCTGGTGATGGGGGCCAGTCCAAGCCCCAACCTCCTCCTCGCCTGCCTCAAGCGCCTCGGTGACGATGCAGCCGAGTCTGGAGCTGGCCATGGACTTCGCCCCGAGGAGCTGCGCACTCTCGCCGACAGCTTCTACGTCGACAACGGCGTCTTCCCGTTCACCGACCCCAAGGACGCCAAGCGCATCATCGCCGGCCTCATCGCCCTCTTCGCCTCTGCCAAGCTCCATCTGCGCCAGTTCTCCTCAGACGTGCCAGAGGTGCTGGAGGGAGTGCCTGAGCCGGACCTGCAGACGAAGCAGGTGATCCGCAACCTGGGCGTGGAGTGGGACGTCAGCGGCGACTCTGTCAGCCCCCTCAAGCCCGTCTTCGACGATCTCACCGGCCCCTTCACCAAGCGGACCTTCCTCTCCGCCATCTCTCATTTCTACGATCCCTACGGTCTCCTTGCCCCTTTTCTCCTCCAAGCTCGCCTCCTGTTCCAAACAGGAGTGCCCTCTGAGCTGGGGTGGGAAGAGTGGGTAGGGAAGGGAGTGGAGGAGGGCTGGCAGCGTCTGGAGCGGGAGCTGAGCCAGTTGGACGACGTGAAGCTGCCGCGCAAGCTCGTCTCCGACCCAAGCCAGCCAGCTGACCTCATCATCTTCAGCGACGGCGGTGGCGGCGCTTACGGATTCGTCGCCTACGTGGTCCAGGCAGGACAGCCCGTCTTCCTGGCCGCCAAGTCCAAGCTCGTCCCCTCCTCCCGCAAGAGCCTGCTCATCACCATTCCCCGCATCGAGATGTGGGCAGCCGTGATCGCCACTCGCTTCCTTCGCTTCGCCCTTCACCATCTCGGCCCCTTCATTCGGTTCGAGAACCTCATCCACTACATCGACTCCCAGGTCGTCCTCTACTGGCTACAACGCCCAGTGGGCCTCCGTCGATATGAGGGAAGGCAAGCAGCGGAGGTGGAGGAGCTGACACAGGGCCTCAAGGGCTACGAGCGCCGCTTCGTCCCGACCCAGGACAACGCCGCCGACATCCTCACCAAGCCCAAGGCTCTCTCCTCTCTGCTTCAGTCCAGCTACTTCACCGGCCCCGACTTCCTACGCCAGCCACTCTCCCAGTGGCCTGCATGGACCCCTCCTTCCTTCACCCCAGAGGAGGAGGAGAGCCGACTGGGGGAGAAGAAGAAGAAGCCAGCAGCTACGGCGATGGGAGCGGTGGGCACGGGCCGAGAGCAGGACTGGAGCGCCCTCGATCAGATCCTCAACTCCTCCAACAACCTCGACAAGGTCCTCAGCACCTACGCTCTCCTTCTTCGCCTCCAACGGCGTCAGAAGAGAGCGCGAGGAGAAGGAGTGTCCTTCGCGGAGAAGACGGAGGCTCTGCACATGCTCACCCGCGAGACACAGCTCCGCCACTACCCCACTCTCTACTCCGACCTACAGCACAAGGGCTTCTCCAAGGAGAAGATCTGCAAGCAACTCTCCATCTTCCTCTCCGACGACGGCGTGCTTCGAGTAGGGACGCGGATGGCGGAGGAGTCTCCAGCACTCCTGCCTGGCTCCTGCCGCCTAGCCCTCCTTCTCACCCTTCAAGCACATCACCAGCTTCTCCACGCCGGCCCGGCTCAAGTACTGGCTCAAGTCCGTCTCCAGCACTGGCCTACGCAAGGACTACCAGGAGTGAAGCGAGCGCTGCGAGGCTGCGGTGTCTGCGTTCGGGCTGCCCGACATCCTCTTCCCCGGCCTCCACCCGGACTTCTTCCCCGACAGCGACTCCAGCCTCATCTCCCACCTTTCCATCATCTCCTTCTCGATCAGCTGGGTCCACTCTACGTCTACAACTACCCACGCCAGCAGTACCAGAAGCGATGGGTGGCGGTGTTCAGCTGCTGCGTCTCCCGAGGCCTTCACCTGGAAGTGCTGGAGAACTACAGCACAGCGGCCGTCGTCAGCGCTTTCCAGCGGATGTGGGCCAGACGCGGACTCACAGCCGGCACCGTGTATCTGGACTGCGCCACGGCCTTCAAGGGCTTCGCCAACCTCGCCAGCTCCTTCCCCTCCTACATCTCCCTCCAGCTATCCTTCGGATCCGTTCGAGCACCGTGGAGGCAGGGAGGAGTTGAGAAGATGGTGGACATGGTCAAAGGGCCTCTGCGAGCCTCGCTGGGCTCTAAGAAGGTGAGCGACTTCGAGCTCGGCACCGTCCTCTGCCTCATCGAAGCCGTGCTCAACCAGCGCCCTCTCACCTCCCTCACCGACAACCCCCAAGACCTCCTTCCTCTCACTCCAGCTCATCTCCTCACACCCCACGTCCAGCTACAAGCACCTCTCCTGCCAGACTCGCTTCCACTGCCCAGCTCTCGCCCTGCCCGACTCCTGCGCCTCCAAGTTCAGCACCGACAAGAGCTGGTGGACGCCTTCTGGTGCCGGTGGAGCACGGAGTACAAGGCTCACCTTCGCCAACAGCACCTTCACCAACTTCGCCAAGGCCAACCGGTGGAGCTGGAGCTGGGCGCCATCTGTCTCCTGGTGGAGAAGAGCAAGCGGGCCAACTGGAAGCTCGTCAAGGTGGACAAGCTCCTCCCCGGCACCGAAGGCGTCCTACGCTACGTCGAGGTCACCGACGCCTCCGGCTACAGCAGCACCCGCTCCGTCAGCCATCTCGTCCCCTTGGAGCTCGATCTGCTCTCCAGCATCTGCCCCGAGGACCAGTCCGACTACCCGAGCGACTCCGCGGAGGTGGAGGAGGCTGGTGAGGCGGTAGACGAGCGAGACGACGGAGGTGGAGCGGTGGAGCGGACGGAGGACGTGGACGAGCCGGCCCCTGCCCCTCCCACTCCCCCTTTCCTCCCTCTCACAGCGCGAGGCCTGCGTGCCTATCGTCGCTCTCTTCTTTCTCAGTAGCATTTTGTTGAGCTTCCATTTCATCTCCCACATTCCCAGCTCTCTCATGCTCCACTCTTTTGAGACATTGCCTAGCATTATGTAGCTTTAGGCCCCATTCTGTTTCAGCTCCTTCCTTTTTGTTGAGGTTTGGAGTGTGATCCATTTTTCTTCTCTTTGTTGGCCAAATAGAAGGCCCCGAGTATTCTGTTGAGGGAAACGTCGCAGTTTGGGATATGGTATGTTTTCGCTGCATTCTCACCTCCTACCCCACCACCAGCATCATCCATTCCTATCACCCGCCCTCCCTCCTTCGCACCCTCTGCAATCACTCTTGCATTGACACACACTTTTCGCTTGAGTAAAAGGGAGAAAGAAACTAACCGTCGATGCGCAACGTAGCCGAGGAGGAGTCAGACCTCTCCATCCCTCACCTATCTTCTGACCTCCTATCTTCCGCCCCCGGCCCCCAACTGCTTGCCTTTTGATCAGTGACTCATGGAGCAAGCCTGCACCCGGGCGCAGTATCCCAATCCACTTGGGACGCGTTTACACCGCTCCGATTCTGGCGCTTTCTGCCCTCCCCTTCCTTCAGCTATCACTAGCATGGCAAGGACTGGCCTTCCCCTACTGAGAATGGAGGCAGTAGAGCCGTGCGCTGTGTGCAAAACGAAGGACTTGGCTGAGCGGGGCGCAGGGCTTTTGCTCTGCGGCCACCCGCTCTGCAACGCCTGCCTCGACTCTCGTTCCACTTTATTACCACCCTTTTCCACCGCTTCATCTTGGCTGACGGCTGATCTCTGTGCAGAAGAGGAGGTGAAGTGCGGCCAGTGCTCCCAGGAGGGGCGGACCGACGAGGCACTCATCCACAGCCGCTACACGCTTCCCCATCGGTGGCTGCCTCTTTGGCTGGGGTGCTTGAGGGGGTGGCTGGAGGAAAGGAGGCCTAGGGACTGTGACCTCTGCGGGGAAGGGCCTTGGAAGGGGAGCTGTAAGGAGTGTGCGGAGGGGACGGAGGCGACACGTCTCTGCGAGGACTGCGGACAGGCTACCCACATAGAGCCACTCACTGGCCAGCTACGACGGCGCTTCCAGAGGCACGGATTCCTTCAGGGCCAGGTATAGTGAGAAATGGAAGAAAGGGGGGGAGAGAGGAGAAGTGGGCTAGGCAGTTTTAGGAGGTGGCGAAGAAGCGAAGCGATGTCCTGTCGGCAATGAAGAGCCGGCGGTGCGTGGGCTGTCTGGAGGGGATGTCGGCCAGCTTCCGCGTCTGCGCCAGCCACCGACGCCTCATCTGCGCCGCCTGCCCCTGCCCCTGCCCCGACACTGGCGCCTGCCAGCTCCAGCCCATCCATACCTTTGTCCCTCCCTCCTCACTCCAGCCTCACAGCCCATCCAGCGCCCGTTTCCAGTTCCAGCACGCAGCGTTGCACAAGGAGACAGACTGGGAGGAGGAAGCTTTCAAGGTGGAAAGGGTGAGTCCGCCCAGCGCAATGCAACGAGCAGCCTTTGCTTAGCTTTCTGCTTTTAGGAGTACCAGGCTAAGGTGTCTGTGGCATTCAAGGGCATCAGAGATAGTGCGAAGAAGCTGAATGAGCAGTCCCTGTCTAAGGTTACTCCTAAACATATTTAAAGCCGCAATTGGGATTTTTTGCATTGTTGAGAATTACAAGCCAGACGAGGTCCTGGAGCAAGCCTTTCTGGTTGGGTGGAAGGTTTGCTTTTACTACTTATGAGGTGGTTTCTGAGAAGACCAAGAATTTGTCGACTCCCCATTTTTCTTGCATATTCTGAATCTCCCTGCTTTTTGCTGTGACTCCACAAATTTTGCTGAATACAGAATTGGGCTCACCACAGCCCCAAACGTAAAGGGAGGTTAAAATGTTGCCAAAATTTGAGTTTTAGTGAATTCAAGTTGCACAATTGGCCATTTTGCGGTTGTTTTTTGTCAAATTTAACCGACGGTATGGATATCAGATCGAAAGCTTACAAATTACAGTCTCACCCATACGGCAATAGAGCATTTAGTAACATCGCCATTTGGTAATTAGTAGCTTTTTGCACACTGTCTTTTAGTAAAACACCTTATTCTGGCTTCGACTTAGTTTTAAGCTTAGGCTAAGGCTTTGACCTTTAGGGAAATATCTCGTAAAAGCTACACTGTTGTAGGTTGAGGGAGAGGGAGAGAAGGCAGCGAAAGCGATGCTGAAGCGCTCATTGCGGAACTTTCAAGATGTAAACCTGGTGCCTGTCAAACGCTCCGCTCCCCTCTCTCCACCAGTTTCTGACAAGGTTCCTCTTCATCTAACCATAGAGAGCTGTGATCCAACTCATGCGGCTTTTGTACCGCCTTCTTATTTACGATTGCAGCAGCGAGGCATTTCTCAAGGCAGTCTGAAATGACAACAGAGCTTGGCATCAATTGGGAGATGATAGTGTGAGATTGAAAAGGGGCAGTGTGCGGTGTGCGGGGAGGAGAAGCCGGTGGAATACGCGGAGGACTTCCAGTGTCCAGGCTGCAACCTCACCTACCACTTCCAGTGCAACCTTCCCGCGCCCTGCGACACTTTATCGGCCCGGTGAGCCATTTCCCGCTCTTATCCTCCGCAAACTATCTACACGATACTTGATTGGTTGCTGAGAAACGTTGATGAGTTGAGAAAGGATGAGTGAATGGAGGAATGGGGGCTGAATTGACAGGGAAGCTTTGAAAGACTTCCTGATGGAGTCTCCGGCGATGGCGACGGGCTCTTGCGCCAAGTGCGCTGGGCCGGCGCAGCTGGCGAGGATGCTGGAGGATGAGGGCTTCCAGAGTGAGTGCGTCTGGCCAGATTGGCTCAAGGCTCTGCCAGCCTCGCCACCGCTCCTCCGCAAATACTGGGTCACCCTTAACCGCCCCATGCCCTCTTCTCTCTCTCTCTCTCAGCCGAGCAAAGACAGGGCTGCAGAACTGCTGCCAGCTCTTTGCTCATCAGCTGCAAAACGCACAGCGCCGGGATCCGGCCATCCTCAATCGCATAGGTGACCCTCCTTTTGTCTCCAATCACTGGGATAGGGGGTAAATATGTGGTTGGATTGACCTGAGTAATGCCGAATGGAGGATGATGCATGTGTAGTAGCAAAGCTGTGTACCATAGCCATATTTGAAAGGCAGAGAGGTTGGCAGTATCTTGCAGTGGGGAAGGATAGCATGGCGAACATTCAGAAGGAGCTTCAGTCGGGCAAACTCCGCCGTCCCGACCAGCTTATCCCGCGCCTTGAAGCCATCCTAGAAAACGTTTAACGAAATAATATCTCAGCAACGTCTTGGCCTTCACCAAAGTTTCATAATGGCCAAATGAAAGTGCCATGTTCTTCGTCTTTTGTGTAAATCATCCACCATGTGCCATTACACAATTTTCCTCTTGCAGGGTGACCACTCCAGTTTTTGCCACTTAAACTTTTTATCATTTCTTGTTGAGGGAAATTTTACATAAATTTCTTTTCTGTGCGTTTTACATCAATCTTTTATGAATATGTCCCCCAAACATTTCATCCGAATTCGAGGGTGCAAGCAAAATACAGCAATTATGTAAAAAAATGTAAAAACTTGGCGAACAATGTAAAAAAATTGATAATCCGAAGATAGCCCCTTGTCCACCGCATGGTGGCGCTGCCATAGCAGGCCACGCCTCGACAGGCGGTGGCAATGAAATCATACGTGAAAGATAGAGCCTGACAGGACCTGGGAGAGGCCGGTGCGAGCGCCGCCCAGCTTCAGCAACTTCCTCTGCCTCTTTGAGGCCGAGTTCAAGTACCGCAACGCCATTGCCACCGTCGGGGACGCCCGCGGCAGCAAACGTGCACTTTAGGGGGCCTTCTCTCAAAGGTCCCCTCTCACCCGGTTGCATCATCTTCTGTCTGGCAGCGCTTTTGGGCTGCTGCTGCCTCTTTCACAACTTCTAGGAGACTGTCGAGCGTGGGGAGTCCACTGGCGGAGCTGCAGCTACCCGCCCCCAACTTTCCTCCTCTTCTCCTGCGTCATCAGACCACCCTGGACGTCTAGTCAAAACAAGGCCAGACTTCACGTGAACGTCAAGTGGGCCTCTGGCTGGAGCTAAGCCCGCTCAATTTCGCATGGCGTCCCTGTACCTGGCGATCCAGGAGGACAACGTCGACAAGTGCTGCGATGAGTGCCAGCCCCACGACGGGGTGCACGACAACCATCGTGTCCGCTGCATCGGCCGCAGCTGCCACCGCAAGTACTGCTGCAACGGCCTCGACTCCCTCTACGCCCCACCCGGCTCCGCCCGCCCCGAGATCTGGGAGCAGATCCTGGCCTGGATCAACCAGCTCAAGCCTGGGAACGACTTCGACTACCTCTGCCACATCTGCGTCTTCGACCTACCAGGCCTCCTGCCCTCCTCCCTCTACACTCAGGCCAGAGCAGCGGGGGTCCCCGTCACCACCTTCTCTGCCTTCTGAGGCCCCTTCCGCTACTGCGGCCCTGACGTCCTCCTCCAGGACCTCGGACCCCGCTACACCCCGCTCACCGGCGTCAACAAGGCCTCCAGCGGCCGCCCCAGCGCCTTCCGGCCCATCACCCCCCGCGACCGGGGGCCCAGCAGCGGCGCCTACAGCTCCGCCACAGCCAGCCAGTCGACAAGGCGCAAGGAGACGGGGGACAGCCACGGGGACAGCCGCGGGACAAGCTCAGCCGGCTGCGGGACCCAGCTCCACCCGGCGCCCTCCCCCACCCACGGGCGGGAGAGCTGGGCGCGCTTCAGCGAATGGGGCAGCCCGGCCCCCTCCACAACTGATAGTCAGAGCTATACAGGTGATCCCTGGGAGGTGCAGAGCAGACGGGCGGGGCAGTGCTCCCGCGTGAGCTTCGCCGCCTCCCCCAGGGATGGGCACATGCCGTCGCCCATCCAGCCAGTGGACCTGACGCTGCCAATCCAGTTCCAGAACCAGCAGCGGGAGCTGGCCAGGCAACGCCCAACGCCGGGGCCCTTCGCGGGGCCGCCGCCGGGGTGCTGGATGGGCCACGCGGGCAACAGCACACCGGCCCGCCTCAGCCTGCTGCTGCCGGGGAGCTGGCATCGGAGCCGGAGCAGGACGATCAACGACGAGCTGGCCCGGCTCAGTCCGCCGCTGCCGGAGAGCCACCGCAGCGGGCCATCCATTGTCGATGGTGTTCTCAGCAGCCGCCGGTCGAGTCGGGCGGAGCCCCCGGACGACGGCGCCTACAGACGAGGGAGCAGGGTCCGGGGTCTGGACGACCTCTGGGCAGACGAGTGGCGGGGCCGCGACGGGCCCCGCAACGGTCGAGACGATGGCGGCTGGTGGAGCAACGAAGCCTCCGGCCAGGCCAGCCATCGGAGCAGCTTCAGCGATCGCTGGAGCAACGAGGGCCCCAGCAACGAAGCCCGGGGTCTCAGCCAACGGGGCTACGGCAGCCCCACGGACAATCCCCACGGATGGGGCTACGGCAGCCCCATCCTCGCCACCTTCCGGCCTCAGCTGGCCAAGAAGGGAGGACGGCCACAGGAGGACGGACAAGCCCTGCTGGACTCCGGCTGTAGCAACAGCTGGATCAGCCTGGGCATGGCACAGCGCCTTCATCTCCGCCTACACCCGCCCGTCTCCGTCAAGGTGGCGTACGCGGGGGCGACGGCGAGCCGGACCATCAGGGCGCACCCGGTCTTGCTGGACCTGGTGGCTCCATCCGGCTGGCGCCTCACCCTCAAGGCCTACGCGGCCGAGGTCATCTGCCCGGCCATCACGCGGGGGGGCTTCCAACTCAGCCCCGCCCTGCGCAAGGCCATCGGGGTAGCGGACGACGAGGTCTGCAACCTTCCCCCCACCAAGGTGGAGAGCAATGAGGTCAACCTCCTCATCGGCCTCAACGCCTACAACAAGATCATTGGACCGGCCATCCCAGCCAAGGCCATCACCGAGCTCCTGAGTGCGCACTTCTCGGAGTTCGGAGTCATCCTCAAGGGCGCCGTCACCCGCGAGGAGTCCACCATCACCGACGAGTCCCTGCGCCGGGGCTCTGTCATCTCCATGGCCTGCTTCGCAGGCGCCCAGCCGGTGAGCTTCCAGCAGCTGATCCAGCGCCAGATGAGCCTGGACGAGGTCGGCTTCGCCAAGGACGCGGACCTCATGACCACCGTCGAGGACTGGCGGACCGAGGAGCTCCTAGCCCAGGTGGAGCGCAGGGAGGACGGCGCCTTCCTGGTGCCGCTCCCGTTCAAGCCCGAGGCCGGCGCCATTGCCAGCAACTTTGGCCAGGCCTTCACGAGGGCCGCCAAGATGCATGAGAGGCTGACGCCGGCGGAGCGGATCGAGTACTACCGCGAGTTTGACGACCAGGCAGTGGAGGGGATCATCGTACCCGTCGCCGACCGTCAGTGCAAGGGCCAGCTCATTCACCACCTACCGCACTTCAAGGCCCCCGGAGGGAAGAAGGTGCGCCCGGTGGTCGATGCGAGCTCAGCCTGCGGACGCCCGGCCCGCTGCCTCAACGACATGATCGAGGCGGGGCCCAACCTGCTCACCGCCCTCATCTCTGTCCAGCTCCGCCTCCGCCGGTGCCGGTTCGCGTTCAGCACCGACATCAAGGCGGCCTTCTACGCCCTCCACATCCGCCCTGAGCACCAGGACGCCCTCCGCGTCGTCCTTCCCAAGGACCGCACCCGCCCCCTCGACGACCACAACTACCAGGTCTGGAGGTACACGAGAGTCATCATGGGCTGCGTCGCCTCGCCCTGGCTGCTGCAAGCCTGCCTGCCCAAGCTGGTGGAGGACGTGCTCGCCGGCTCCGAGCGCTACGGCCTCACCGATGAGGAGATCAAGAGCATCCCTAAGGCCACGTACGCAGACAACGTGGTCTGGAGCTTCGAGGAGGAGAAGGAGGGCATCCGGGTCGCCCACGGCCTCATCAGCCTCTTCGCCTCCGCCCGCTTTGTCCTCCGCAAGTTCACCAGCAACAGCACCAGCCTCATGGACAGTCTGGAGGAGAGCCAGAAGCTGCCCGAGCCCGTCAACAACGCGCTGGGGCTCATCTGGGACATTGGCACCAACGCCATCTCCCTCCCGCCCGCCAAGTTCGAGGACGTGCCCGGCTCCCCCATGGCCCGACAGCTGTCATCGGCGGTCGCCCGTGTCTCGACCCCTTCGGCCTTGCCTGCCCCGTCCTCCTCGAGGGCCGCCTGGCGATGCAGGCGGCGCACGCGAAGTGCAAAACCTGGGACTCCAAGGTCCCGGAGGCCGTGGCCTCCAGGTGGACGGCCCTGCGACCAGAGCTGGAGAAGACGTCCGAGATCTGCATCACCCGCAACGTCTTCAAGGACATCAAGAACCCCATGCTCGCCATCTTCTCCGACGCCAGCGACGACGCCTACGGCTTCGCCATCTACATGGCGGAGGAGACAGGGGGGGCCTCGCGGCTCCTCTTCGGCAAGGCCAGGCTGGTCCCCAGCGCCAGCCGCGGCACCATCATCACCACCCCCCGCCTGGAGCTCTGGGCTGCTGCGGCAGCGGTTCGAGCAGCGGCGGGACTCATCAAGGCCATCGGCGTCGCCTTCAAGGCCACCGTCCTCTTCACCGACAACGCCGCCATCCTAGGATGGCTCCAGGCCAAGGCAGCTCCGCATGTCTACGAGGACAAGAGGATCAAGGAGATCATCGGCTACCGCATCATCGACGACTTCCACTGGGTCAAGACCAAGGAGAACCCGGCCGACTGGAACACAAGGGCCCATGGCACCGACGACGTCCTCGGTGCCTCCCTCTACGCCCGAGGACCGGAGTTCCTGGCTCAGCCTCTGGGCTGGTGGCCTATGCATCGAGCCCCGCCTCCCGGGGGCTGCGTCCTCCCGGGAGAGGCGGCAGGGCAGACCCTGGATGGGGCAGCCGGGGCCCCTGACTCAGGTCGGCAGCCACCGGCCCCTCCATCCAGTGGCCCTGGGGACTCGGAGGCGGCTCGGGGATCGGAGGCCGGGGGCTCCAGAGCGAGCTCGCCGCACCCTCCAACCCTGCACTCCACTGCCCTTGCCATCCCCGATGTCGCAGGCCCCGCCCCGGCCCCCGACATCCGGCCATGGAAGGGCTTCCTCAAGGTCCTGCACCCGGAGCGAGCGTCCACCCTCCGCCGCTTCCTCTGCACCACCGCCTACGCGAACTGGCTGCTGTGCCCTGGCCACGGGCGCAAGGGTAAGCCATCGGCGGCAGAGCAGTTCGCACTGCTGCTGCCGTTGGTGCGGGACCTGCAGATGGAGGAGTATCCGGACCTGATCCGGCTGCTGGAGACCGACAAGGGCTCCTCCACAACGAGGAACATGGCGGCCCAGCTGGGGGCACGCATTGAGGACGGGGTCATCCGCGTCGGCACCCGCTTCGGCCTTCGCGAGCCCACCGAGGACGGGAAGCCGCCCGTGCTCCTGCCCCGCCGCCATCCGCTGGTGTCGCAGATCATGCAGCACATCCACGCCTTCAACCTCCATGCCCCGGCTTCGGTCACCCTTGGCCTCTTGAGACGAGAGTACTGGCTTCCAGGAGGCCTCCAGACGGTGTCTCGGATCCTGAGATGCTGCCAGCCCTGCAGACTGGCAAAGGCCACTCTGCCCCCCATCCAGGCGATGGGCCAGCTGCTGCCCGAGCGCCTGGACTTCGAGGCGACGCCCTTCTCCAACGTCCTGGTGGACCAGATTGGCCCGTTCGAGGTCAACAACAAGCCTGGCGTCGCCAAGCGCTGGCTCATGATCATCACCTGCGCCGCCTTCCGCGCCTCCCACTTCGAGGTCCTCGAGGACTACAGCGGGGAGGCCGCCTGCCTCGCCCTCGAATGCTTCTGGGCCAGGCGGGGCCTGACCAAGTGCTCCATCTGGCTGGATCGAGTGAAGGCCTTCGTGAAGGCCGCCTGCGTCTTGGAGCCAGTCCTGTGCTTCGGGGATGGGGAGCCGCTCGACGTCACCGCCTTCGCCTCTGCTCACGAGGTTCACTTCCACCTGGCGCCGGTAAGGGCGCCCTGGCATCAGGGGGCAGTGGAGAGGCTGGTGGGGGTGGCCAAGTCCTGCCTCCGCCCGGCGCTCTGGAAACGCTCCGTCACCGACCCTGAGCTCCACACCATCGCCTGCAGAGTGGAGGCCACGATCAACAACTGCCCTCTCTGCCCCATGACCGCGGACCCCGCCGACTTCGCCCCTCTCACCCCTGCCTCCGTCCTTCAGCCGGGCTGCCGACTGCAGCCACTGCTCTTCCCCGAGGAGCTGCCCAAGGCCCTGCGCAAGGCCTACAAGGCCCGCCAGGCGGCCATCTCCGACTTCGCCCACCGGTTCCAGACGGAGTACCTTGGCTTCCTCCGCGCCCGCCACCTCACCGACTGCGCCCGCCGCGGCATCCAGCCAGCCTCCTACTACGTCAAGGGGGCCCCCTGCCTCCTGGCCGAGGACGCGCCCCGCCGCAACTGGAAGCTGGTGCGCATCGTCAGCGTCTTCCCCGACCGCGTCGGGGCCATCTGCTACGCCGACGTCATCGACAAGGATGGCTACATTTCCCGCCGCTCCGTCACCCACCTCCTCCCCACCGAGGCAGCCGACGGGGGGTCCAGCGATGCCGCCGACGAGCCCGAGGAGTTGGACGTGGACGGGGAGGTGGAGGACGTCGACGTCGAGGTCGACTAGGTCTCCAAGCTCCTCTGCTCCATCGTCATCAAGCGCTTCCGGGTCAATGCTTTGCCTTCGGGCTTAGTAAACCCTCCCCTGGCGGTTGCCTCAATCTTCTTCTTTTTCCTCTTCCTGCCCTGGCCTTCTGCAGCCGGGCGGAGTGAGCAGCGGCGAGCTGTTCTTCGGCGCCTGCGGCTTCGTGGCCATGGACATCCTCTTCTACTTCATCATCATTCCTGTCATCACCAGCAGCGAGCTCAGGGTCAATGCTGTGCCTCCTGGCGCAGTACACCCCGCCTCTGCGGTGTCCTCAAACTTTTTCTTTCTCTTCCCCTGCCCTGATGAACTGCAGCGGGGGCGGTGTTCGAGCAGCTGGACAGCGGCTGCGGCGTGGCCAGGGATGGCTCCGTCGCCTTCATCTTCTTCCCTGCCTTCACCAGCAAGCGCAATCTGGGTCAATGCTTTGCCTCCGGGCTTAGTAAACCCCGCACATCCGGTGCACCTTTTTTCATCCCCTTCCAAGCCTCTGCCCTGCTGTTCTGAGGTGAAGGATTCGAAGCAGCTGCGGCTGCTGTTCCCGGCCATCTGCTCCAAGGCCGGGCACTTCTGCTACATGGTGGACTGCATCGTCTGCCTTGTCTTCATCGCCGGGAGCAGCGTCTCCGAGCTGCCCTGGCCAGTCAACCTTCGCCGGGAGCCTCAGCTCTCCAGCTTCGGCTCTGCCGGCGTCTTCGCCGGGAGCCCCTCACCTTCATCTACTCAACTTCTACTCTTCTACGGCGACTCAAGAATGCCCGTCTGATTCATGCCCCAGCCACTGTTTCGTAGCCTGTAGCATTTGTACAGTTTGCAGTGAGCTATCAGGTGAGGTAGGGAAACGGTCCAAGTTTAGCCCCCTCTCCAACTCCTAGCCCAACTAGTCTCAGTCTTAGCCTTATCCAACCGACAAGCCTTCTGGTGCTGCCTAGTCATACAGGTGTCCAACATACTCTTTTGCTCATTTCACATATTCACTTTGCGTATCTTCTCCTGCTCGCATTCCGCAGCCCCAGTGAGCCAACTTTGTGATCAGTGGCAGTTTTGCCGTCGCTGTGATCGCCTTTCCAGGCCGCCAGCTGTTGGCTGGCCTTCCTATTCAACATCTGCATTTCATGCTTATTGTTGTATGCCGGGAATGTCCACCGCATGGTGGCGCTGCCATAGCAGGCCATGCCTCGACGGGCGGTGGCAATGAAATCATACGTGAAACCCCTTTTACGAGCTCAGGAGCATAAGCCAACTTCATTGTTGATGTATCATAGCCAAGGAAATTTGAGGAGTCCTAGACAATGTTCTTTCATAACTTTTCAGACCAAAAAGGCTTGAAAAAGGCAAAAAATTTGGAACGCTTCACGAATTTGCGTGTCATCCTTGCGCAGGGGCCATGCTAATCTTCTCTGTATTGTTCCAATTTTAGTATATGTCATTGAAATGACGAGAGCTAGTATTTAGACCTTGTATATATAGATGGAGGTATCTGAGATACATGCCAGTACTGGGTAGGCGCGCTCAGTATGCTCGCTGTTATTGATTTCGTTGCAGCCCTCAGAATACCTACATGAACCCCACGCGCGCTAAGCTAAGGCCAAAATTGGAGTTGGGCCACAGGAGTTTTTTGCTCTTTTCTGCTCCGATTCCAATAATGGGCATTGTTTAGCTTTGCAGATGATAGGATAGCAAAAATTTTTAGAATAAATCTTAGTTTTGCAATCAATTAGCATCGTAAGGGTGTCGCCAAAAAAGGAACCCTTGTCCATGCACCAATCCTCTTCGGACACAATACCAGATACTGGAATAAAAATCATAAGATTCCATGCTATAATAAAATTGTTCCCACAACTTTCTATGCGATATTTTGTGGGAAATTTTCAATTGAAGTGAATGCAAATTAATGGTTCTTTGCTGCATGCTTGCTTTCCTTCGCTCACAAATCGTTGCTGGCGAAACAATAATGAGTTGTACCCTGCTATTTGTTGCCATCCTAGCCATGATATCCCTTTCCTTGGTTAGTATTTTCGCACAATATGTTTGCCTGCTCCCCCTATTTGCTTTTAAATATACGATTTTTCCCAACTTTCATGCATGAGTTGCTAAATTTTGTTCTGATCCTATTTCATTTCGCTGACCATTCACTGTTTCTCAAAAAAAATGAAAAAAGGCCCACAGCAGCAGCAACTTGTGCCTCGCTTTCGCACCGTTCACGGACCTGGCATGAGGAATTGCTATTTTGCGGCTGGGAAAAAAGGAGAGTGCACGCCAGTGGGCGATGTAGCGGGGATGCACCAGCATTGCTGCAAAGACAGACTGATGGACAGACAAAGACAACGATATACGGTTGAAGAAAGTGCCATCGATGCTGTCTGTCGCCCCGACTACTTGCCCCACCAGCGCGTAAGTTGGGGCTGACTGGAAATCATGCAAAAATCAATAAATGTTTACCACATCAATGACAGCTTGCAGTGGGATGATCCAGTGATAGAAGATGCAATTGCTGAGAAGGGATTGATGAGTGTAGCGCGCAGATGCTTCCGTAGGGTACACTGCCACGTGTACTGCCGAGAGCTTGATAGGGGGCCCATTAACCGGGGAATCTGCGTCCGCCCTGCCTTTAACTTCTTACAGGCTTCGCGATTCGCTTCCATCTGCTGGGATTGAAAGCAGAAAGATGGGCTTTCAGACACAATGGCGGCAATTTACGAAAGTTGGGAAGTTTTCTCGGGCAAAATATGTAGAGGATCAGTTGAAAGACTACAACACCTACTTTGGTTGCTATAAGAAATGTGATTGTGACTACTATGGTTAACCCTTCCCCAGCTATTATAAAAAGGAAAAACTGTTGATCTATTAGTCAATAGAAATCTAAAGAGAAGAAGCAAGACAAAGAAATGGAGAATTTACTCCGACTGGTGTGGGGCTTGGCCGCAAAGTATTGGCATTTCTGCTACTTC
This sequence comes from Ptycholaimellus sp. GST1_10, assembly GCA_030248095.1. Taxonomy (NCBI): domain Eukaryota; kingdom Metazoa; phylum Nematoda; class Chromadorea; order Chromadorida; family Chromadoridae; genus Ptycholaimellus; species Ptycholaimellus sp. GST1_10. The sequence goes on from JASANA010005528.1 coordinate 30,958, forward strand.
GATAAACAAAAGGGTAAAGATAGTCTTTGCCTCTGGGCAGCGATTGAAAGGGCAGTCTTTCAACGGGACTGCTGATAGCAGCGGTAGAGGATGAGCCCTGGCAAAGCCAAGGCTTTCAAAAAGGTGCAAAGTACTCATATAGCTCCTCTGCACGGAAATCTTTAGTAAAAGGCGAAAGATTTTCTCGCAATTTGCAGAGGAACCAGAGCTGGTCAGAAAATGTTGGTTGAGAACTAAGAATATTTTTTGCGACATAAGGCGATTCAGTAGTGGGAGCACAAAATGCGCAATGTCGAAGGCCATAGATTCTGTGGGCACCTTTTGCATACCTACAATGCACAGTGACTAGACTTACAATCGGGGTAGGAGAGATGCCTACGACCATACCACGTTGAAAGCACCGCATCCCGTCCGATCTGCGAAGTTAAGCAACGTTGGGCCTGGTTAGTACTTGGATGGGGGACCGCCTGGGAATACCAGGTGTCGTAGGCTTTTGCACTTTTATGCATTTGATTTTTAGTGATTTCTGATGCTGCCTAATGTGAATCTAACACTTTGTAAGTAGAAATTTGCTTTTGAAATGAAAGAAAAATTATGTGACATGAAAAAAGGGCTTTATGATTTTTGTGTTTTCCTGACACCAGTCAAAAATTATGAACAATCAAGCAACTGCCCTCAATACTTTTCAAGCGATGTTGGGAAAGCATCGTTTCAGTTATCCTCGCATCGCCGCTTCGTCTCTCACCCTCAAATGTCGCTCTAAATTCAAGAAATTTCAACAAAAATTTTCTTATTTCATCTAAGCCCCGATAAATGAATCTTTCCCACAGAGCGCTAAATCACGCAAACATTTTCTTACGTTGCACATATACGTGGTCAATTACATGACTGTTCGAGTGATTAGATCTTTTGCACATGAAAGAAAACATCGCAAAGCGAATGCAGCAAATGTGGAATAGAACATTTGTAACTCTTCAAAATAGATCAAATGTAGCATTTTTGTTAGCTAAAACAGTTTTGGTAAATTCAAACTCATACTCATAGTTTAGTTCTCCTCACTAAAAAGTGCGTTATCGTTTTTGACTAAAATCAACCAATTACAAAAAGCCAATTACTCTCCAGCTATTTTGTTGTGAGTGAATGCCTCACATTTTGCTGATCATGGGAAGGGACAGGTGCGAGGCAATAGTTTGCTGTTCTGTTGTAGGTATTCCTCTCATCACTCTTCTTTCGCCCCCCCCCTCCCTATCGCGACAAAAAGGAACTTGACTTCGGCGCATGCTTCTGTCCAACTAACTAAAATCTGTGGAGATGGCGGAAATCCAATGCCAGTGGTTGACATGACCTTGGAAGAGCTTCCAAATGCCAACTCGCCTGCTTGTCAGATAATTTGTTTTAAATTACCCCCCTGTTTTCCCAAATAAATCGAATCTGCTACCGCGAAAATGTGAAAAATGGGCAGAAACCTTTCATTCAAAAGGAAGTTCTCAGTGAAGCTATGTCAGCTGGCTAGACCATTTGGGAAAAAAGCAGCATGCTAATGCAGCTGTTCGTGCACGGCCTGGGAATAGGCTATGGGGGCTCCATCAAACAAGGCCTTTCCAGCTAGCAGCAGTCTGAGCATATACAGACGCATGAACACCCTCTCCTCCCACAGCTCAGGGAACCCACCTCCCCACCCACCCTTCCGTTTGCCTTTCGTGAACCATACTCCAAACAGCCCTCGCATCCTAGCCAGGCCCCAGTTCAATAGGGAGGACCAAATGCGACGTATTGGCAGGGCGGAGGAGGGAGAGCCCGGGGACGCGGTGCCCTTGCTGGAGCCTGCGGGGATGCCGGAAGATGATCCTCTGCTTCAGAGTTCATTCCTAGGCTTGAAGATATGAGGGAGGTTTAGAAGAGGAGGATGGCAGGGGAGGAGAAGGGCAGTCACTGGCTGGTCAGCGCCCTGCTGCTCTTCAATGGCTTGGTGGGCGGCGGCCTGCTCAACATCCCCTTCGCCTTTGCTGCTGCGGGCGGACTGGCCTTCGGACTGCCCATCACTATTGTTCCACTGATTTTCTTCATTTTTCGTTGAAGCCATTTTTAGTCCCCGAAATTGCAATCCAAACTTGGCATTAGGAGGAATTCGAAAATTAGACTAAACCTGGAAGTGGAATTGGTTGAAGGTGTACAGCATACTGGCCTGTCTTTGCCACCTGGCGTTGGCCAAGTGCGCCGACGCCACGGGCACGGATACCTTTGAAAGTTCACTCATTCCTCTCACGTCCTGCCACACCTCATCCCAGTTACAATTTGCCAGAGATGGTGGCCGCCATTCTGGGCAAAGGCGGGGCCCGCCTAGCAGTGCTAACCCTGTTCATCGTGAGCTTCCTCGTGGATACCTTCCTGCTGGTCGGGATCGCTGACATGCTCCGCAACGGTGCCCCCAATCCTCAGGAACCCCCTTTTGAGGGAATCAAGACCCCTGTGCACCTCCAGGAGTGCTCTGGACAGAGGGTGTGGAGGCCTACTGCCACCGTTGGTACTACTCCCGCGCTTTCACGATAAGCCTCCTTATCCTGTTCATCATCGGACCCGCCTGTCTTGTCAAGGTTCTCCTTCAAGGGCCCCAACAACTGCTGCTCCTTGCCTCACTCCCTGGGGTCGTTGGAGCACATCGATGGGCTGAAGTACCTGAGTGGGGCGGCCACTGCTGGCGTGCTGGTGATTGTGGGGAGTGTGGTGGCCAAGTTCTACGCCTCCCCGGAGCTCAGGGCTCCGAAGCTACCGCAAGGGTTGGGGGCCTTTTTGGAAGGGCTTAGGATTCATTTTGATTTGGGTTTGGAGGCCGGAGCATTTCTACGACCTCTTCTTGGCTGCGCCAGGCATCGCGCTTGCATTCGGGGTAATTGGAACTTATTTCTTGGTGCAATGAGCCTCAATTGATACTTAACTAGGGGAAAGTTTGCGAATATTTGAGCTCAAAACAGTTAACCCTCAGTTTTCTAATTGCTCAGCTCTGATTCTGGAGAGGGGAAATGGATTGGCAGAACCACTTTGCGAGTGTCTCCATCTATGCGAGGCAATCGCCGCGTCGCCTGGGGACCTATGCAGCGGCCGTGCTGAGCTCAGGCGGCCTGGGCACCATCATGTACTGCACTGCAGCCGTTTTCGTTCTGCTCATGTTCGGCGCCCGCGTGGAGGATGACTTTATTGTAATTATTCCTCTTATCAAGCAGCTGAATCCATCCAGTTAAAGCCCATTTTGATGTTCATAAAATTTAAATAAACTTTTAAATTATTTTTTAATAAACTTATATTTTTGCTCTGTGATTAAAAACTCCCACTTCATTGTTTTTCATTACAATTTACTTTGGGCCAATAAGTGCCACGGTTTTGCTAGAAATCGTTTCGCGGGAACGGAAGCGGACTGAGCATAGCCATCTTCGTCTACGCGCTCAAGCTGACCTTCGAGTATCCTCTCTTCCAGTTCATCGGCTGGTTCTATTCCAACCATCTTTTTAAATTAGTCTTGTCCGAAAACATTTCGAAAACACCAGGATCACGACAGAGGACATGCTAATAGGCTTGGGCCTCTCTTTGGAGTCCATCTGGTGGTTCTGGCGACGCCTGCTCATCTCTATTGTCTGGATCACCAGTTGGACCACCTTTGAAATTCCCCATCTCCTGCAGGGTAGGCGGGATTGACAGGCACTGCAGTGATAGCTCTCTACTTCCCAGCAGTCTCCTATTTCGTGCCCATCCTCGGTGCACTCACCATCATCATTTCTCTCGTCTTCCCCGGTATCACCCTCTTCCTTTGCATTCGCTTGAAACTGCTTTGTTTCCATTGTCCACGTTTTCACAAAAACGTTAAATTTCATAAAATATAAAATAATATCTAAATTTAACATTTTTAGGCCTCTGCCTGTGTCTGCTGCCGAAACTGGAGTGGGGCTGGGAGCGGGTGGGAGGGCTGGGAATCAGTGCTCTAGGCCTGACGCTAACGGTGATCTCATTGGCCGCCTTTCCCGCCAGCCTAGGCCAGCTTCATCGACGCCAGCATCAGACTCTGGACTTCTGTGCCTCTCTCAACGCCACCCTCTAGCTGATGTTTACTTGAATTGTGGATATTTTGCAATTGACCAGCTGCAACAAGCTTGTAAATTGTAACTTTTTCAGAGTTTTTCTAAGAAGGTCAAATATCTGAAATAGTGGGACGGACAAAAAATTTTACCCCCTTTTTTATATTTTTATGAAAATTAGACATATTTTTAAGACTTTTGGCCTCTCTCAACGCCACCCTCTAGCTGATGTTTACTTGAATTGAGGATATTTTGCAATTGACCAGCTGCAACAAGCTTGTAAATTGGCAATTTTTCAATCTTTGAAATTACTCTCTGTCCAATAACGAACTCAGCCACCGGCAACACTGGATCAAACGCACAACGCAAAGCCTGGAAAGACGAGCTGCAAAGCCACTGGCCATCTCTAGGCCGCTCAGAAAGTGCACAATAAGCAAGAGCACAGGGTTGAGTCTCCCGCAAAGAAAAGCTCCGCTGCTCGAATCAGACGAACTGGGGCAGTTCAGGGGGTTCACTGCTGGGTTTGGCTGACAGGGCCATGGAGGGCGGCTGGAGGGTGAGGAGGAAGCGGAGGAGGTCGGTGATGGAGATGACGCCGTCGGGGCGGCCGGCCTCGTCGAGGATGAAGACGGCCCGGAGGCCTTCCTGGCTCCCGGCGAGAAGCTCCATGACTCGAAGGAGGGTTTCGCGCTCGGAGAGGCTGAAGTCGGAGACCGGAAGCTGGTGAGGGCGGGAGGCCAGAGCTTCGCCTACCGTCAGCTCCAGCAGGTCCTGAATGAGGACAGGAGTGGGCATGGATGAGGTGAAAAAAGGGGGATGGGAAAGGGGTATGAGGGGTATGAGGGGATGGGAAATGGGTATGAGGGGTATGAGGGGATGGGAAAAGGTTGCCGCCCTCTTGATCGAGTGGGCCTATTTTGCGCCCTTACTGTCCAATTTGTCCACCCAAGTTTGCCAATATGGGTGAATTTTGTTGGGTTTTACGCAAAAAATGTAAACTGCTCGCGCTTTTAGCTCTTGAATTGCCAAAATATCTTCATATTTTTCTAAAATTTCGAACGAAAAATTTCCAAAATTTCCAGAAAATCCCTACCTCCGCCTCTGAAAAAGCCAGTAGAACCTTGAAGAGATGGGGCTGGATGCGCGGCGCCTTGAAGGCGGCGGCGGCCTGGTCGTTGAGGAGGCGGATGATGTCGGGCTTGGTGAGGACGTCCACGATGCGCCCGTCCCGCATCACGCCCACGCTGCTGATCTTCTCCTTCAGCAGCAGCTCCACGGCGTCGTCCAGCTTCCAGCTCTCACGGACCACGTGCACCCGCTCCCAGGTGCCCAGCTGCGATTGCAGGGTTCGCAGAGGCATTCGCAGGGCTGCCGGGATGGGCAGGACGCGTACCTGGAACAATCAGGTCATTCCATTGGGTTCAAGAGAGCTAGCAGTGAAGATTGCAGTGGAAGTGATAGTAGTGGAGGCCTTTCTACTAAAAGTAAAGTGTACTCGTCTAAAATGAAAAAATACCGCCAAATAGGTCAAATTGACTGGATAGTTCATCTAAAAACTGTCATGAGTCGTCTGAGACAACAGAGACAAAGTCCTTCTCATCTCAAAGAGTTTCAACCAGTGGTTATGGATGGAATTAGGAGCAGCGCAACGACCAACTTGTTTGTAGAGGATCTGTAGGATGGTGTTGAGGGAGACGAAGCCGAGGATCTCGAGGGAGCTGGGCTCGGTGACGGGGGCGCGGTGGATGTGGGCGGCGGCCAGCACCTCCGCGGCCTTCAGCAGGTCCGCATTCACCGACAGCACCGTCAGCTCGTTCGGCATCGCCAGACACGGGTCCTCCGACTCCGGCAGGTCCAGCCACCACCGGATCGACTCCAGGTCCGGGTCTTTCAGGCCCTGTTCATTCATCTCAAGTCTGTCCCAATACTGCTGATCCCAGGGGACAGGACAGGGGCATAGCATTTTTGACTCCTGTCCTGTCCCCTGGGATTAGGAATATTGGAATGGCCTCATTACCCTAATGCCAGACTCAGATGAGCTTCAGCCCTCCTCACCTGAGCATGGGCAAAGTAGAGCATGCGGAGGAAGTCCGTCTGGCACAGGAGGGCTACTGGACGCCCATTTTTGGGGTCGGCCACGGGGGCGCAGCGAACGCCCCGCTCCACCATGGCGATGAAGGCCTTCCGTATCTGGAGAAAAGGAAGGAAGCTTTGGGAGAGGAGAGGAGGAGAGAGGAGGGAGAACGGATAGGTTGAGATCGAAGAGGACGATGCGACCGATGTGGGGCATGGTGTCGTAGAGGGACTGGGTGCGGAGGAACTCCCGGTAGGCGTTGTCCGCCTCGTCCGGCAGCGTCCCCATGATCTCCACCATCATTGGCCTGCACTCATTTGGGTCCGCAAAAACTTCTGGCCAGATATGCTGATTCAAATGCAAATAAAAGGCTAGAGCCCCATTTGCCCTATTTGCTCCGATCGAGCAATCCGAATCTTTATGGCATCTACAGCATTTACATCTTTGCGCCAAGTTCCACACTAGCCCTACCACACATATTTCCGCCATTATTGAGACAAGCAATGCAACCCTTGGGCCAACACCCTCTAACCTCGCTCAAAAACTCCACAAAACCCAAAAAAAGACTCCCCACCTGGATGCCTTCCGAAGCACGATGAGGTTGGCGGAGCCCGAGGCAGAGCGCGGGCGAAAGTCCTCCTCCGACCCAGCCTCCACGGAGCGGCTCACAGCGCTCAGCATCCCGCCGCCTTTCCGCCCCACGCCCGCGGAGCCGTTCAGACGCAGCCCGGCACAGAAGCGCCCGCTGCTGGAGCCTACGTCGCCCACCACGTCCCGCTCCTCGTCATCCCTGTAGAATGTTTGAGGTGAATGGGGAGTTTTTTTAGTTCATTTATTCGACCTCGATGAGTCTGAAAGCTTGATGAGTTTATTAGGGCATAAGGTAATGATTGAGCTAGCAGCAGTCATTCCTGTGAATGGGGAGTATTTTATGGTGTGAAAACGGACTTTTTGTGATTGATTAAAAAAAGTCGCTCAATTTGAAAAGTATCTGTATTTGAAATGGCATAGGGAACAAATTATGTTGGTGTTTTTTTAATCTCTACTGTTCCAAAAAAGTCTCATGTGTATTTTGAACTTGTTACAAGATTTATTTTATATTTGTCCATGTTTTAAGAACAATTGAGAATGGGTTAGAATGCAGTTTGTATTGCATTCGAATTTGCTATCGCTTCATTGGGCAACTCTAGGAATTAGGGTCTGGTTTTTTTTGTTGCGGCAATAGGGCGGAAACGTGCGAAAGGTAACCTAGCCAAAGCGGAAAACCAGTCTGGACATAATCAGTCTCCGCAGTTCCCTTCCCATCAATCGATTCTCCCCAACGCCCAAAAAAACCATGAAACGAAACAAAAAACCACCCCATTCCTAAACCCCATCCAAACACTGATACTCTTCAAGACCCTTTTCCATTCAAATGTCAACTCTAAACAAAACATTTGGCGCCACTGCCAGCGCGCTTCAAGAGGAGGCAAACAAGTGAACTATGACACCTGCTGACAGAGCGAGCGATGATGTTGATGCCGGAAGCCAGACTGCTGTCCGAGTCCACGGACATGGCCTGAGATCTTTCACAGGGGACTGGCGGGAGAGGCGCAGTGTGAGTGCACGGCTGCTGGTTGGCAGTAGGAGGGGGGGATGGGATGGGGGGCCACAGTGGACCCTCTCTCAGTCGGACTGATGCGTAGGTCTTCGCCACACTGTATGCGCCCCCTCTACCAAGCCCCCGCCTCCTCCTAGAGGGACAGCTAGACTTTGATTGCGGCTGAGGGGGAAGGGCTATTCTGGGACGCCTCCTTTGGAAAGCAAGAGGCGGGGAATGGTGGCCAAATAGGGCCTTTTGCGGAGGCAGAAAGGCTGGGCTGACAGCAGGCGAATACGTACAAAGGACAGCTGGGTATGTCAACAGACTGCTTTACACGGGGAGTGAAAAAAGGAGTGAAAAGGGGCTTCCTGATAAGAGACGGAGGATGAGAGAAGCAAGATGTTTTTGAGCTTTCAATGTCTCACTGTAAAAGGAATAAACTCAGAACATGGAAATGTATTGAGATTATATTGCCAACGTGGAATATATTATTTTGGCATATTATTTTATTGTTATTCAAGTAAAACAGTGTTTGAAAACCCTTACAGGTGAGACTGTGGAATGCTGAGAGCGGAATGACTGGACACTGAACATCCCTCGTCCTGAAACTAAACCCTCTTCATCTTTCATAAAGTTGTTACTTCACAAAGGGAGGGAATGGACGGGCCTCATAACATTCCCGCTAAAATTCAATAAATTTTGCATAATTCAGAGCTGTCGATCTTTCCCCCTTTCAACCCCAAAATAATCAATAAAAACCCATTCACTTGATGCAGGTCTCCTGAACAGCACAAATAGACGATGCCAAAGCAAAGAACCGTGGAAGGCTGGCTGGGCGGAGGCTTCTGGAGCTGGCGTCGGAGCTTAGCTTTGTCAGCAGCATCAGAGCGGGAGCGAAGCCGATGGGAGCTGCCGCCCAACAGCTCTCTCAGCCCGCCGAAGATTGCCATCTTCTTGCCCGAACTCTTCGGCGACAGCTCCTCAAGGCATCCTTTTTTGCCATGCTTTCATCCTGTCACTTGAGTTGAGTTTCTTAGCATGAAAGCAATTTTCTTAGAACAATGAATCGAAATCGATTATAAATTAGATGGGAAGATGGTGAAGAGTTAAAATTGGATGGGAAGATGGTCAAGAGTTTGATGAGAGGGAGAATTCCCTCCTTCGATTTGACTGGCGATATTTAAAGCCTCAGAAAGCAAGGATAACTAGGGATGTGGCAGAGTGTCTGGGAATCTGTGTCTCCGAGAAGCCTTCGTCCGGTGTTGCCTGGCCGGCAGTGTGACGCACGCGTCTGCTCACTGCAACATTATTAACTCCAGCTCTCCTCACACACCTTAACACTCGGCCTGTCTCTACTGTCATAGTGACAATCCGCTTTGCCCCATCTTTTCCAGCTTTCCAACTGAATCATCTAATTCCAAAGAAAGGCTGCCTCAAAAGCGCAAAGTTCCCCGACAGTCAAGCGCAACATGGACGCAAAAAGAGGCCATAATTTCCTGGCCATAAGCATCAATCTCCCCTCCAGCCCTAAGCTGCAATTATATGAGCAAGGCAGGTTCGAGACTTAAAGGCAGCCGGCCTACGGCGCAAAAACACATCTGCGTCTAGAGAAAGGCCTAGCAGGGCCACCTGCTGGAGGGGGGGTTTAGTTTTATGCGCCCTCAGGAGCTCCGTAGGCCTATCGTCAACAGAGGAGAGAGGAAGGGATCGATGCGAAAAAAGGGAGCAGCAGTTAAAGAGCAAAAGCCAAAGCTCCCCGATAAGGCTACCGTTTGGACTGGCTATATTGTTGGTGCTCTACCGGGTGGGGCGCGGTATCAGAGTGCACAGTTTGAGGCGGCTGTTTTTGGGGGTGGGGTTTTATGGGATTGCAGGAAAACACTGAAACAGTGAAAAGGGAAATGAGAGGAAAAAGCGAGACTAAGAGCCGTATAGCGGATATTTGATGCAAATGTGCCTCATAGTACTCTTCGTTACACTTGATCGCGTTATCTGTGTTGATAGAGTTAATGTTAATCAAATGAGCCGGTTTCCTTTCAGCCCTATAAGGCAGAAACTCTAAGGGCAAGAAATTCATCACATTTTTTTCTTTTCCCGAAATATACAGACTCATTAGCCGACTTGAAGTTTTTTGCTAGTTTGTATGAGTGGCTTTGCTAGACTTTCTATTTTCAATCAATCTTAAAAAAACATCTATGCTTCAGTTCAGATACCAAAGGCATACTCAGACATCAAATTCCAACTTCAAGCTGAAACTCTAGGAAGACATTAATGAACCGTGTGCAGTGGGTGAAGCATGGATGGGAACAGATAGGTTGGAGTTGGGACTGGGTGCCCGGTGCTGCCGTTGTGAGCCTTTGACACGTGCCATAGCGTACATGCCGAACCAGTTCACACAGGCAGCACTGCGCTTATTTCTCTCTGCCTCATTTCCTTCGCACCTCTTCCGCGTCAACAGTTGAAAAAACCCGCTTCAAAAGCACCGCAAAAACTGGTCCCTAGCCGGCGGCTAAAAAGAGATGGGGTTGGTTTTTTTCCAGCCCCGCGCATCTGGTGAAAACAGGTTCTTTGTTCGACGCTGGTGGGAAGAGATGGAATGGAAGTGTTTTTGGTCACAAGAAGAGCATCATGAATGAACTGCAAAACCGATGTCATTGGAAAAACTGGCAACTCCAACCGATGCATACAGAGTAGTGACAGATTCTTACTGACAGCTATGGCAGCCACAATAGTCTTCCTTTTCTCACTCAGAAGCCCCTATTAATCCCATCCACAAAAAGCTTCCGACAGACATCTAAAAAGCCATAACAAAGTAAACTAATTTCTTATCTAAATGTTGCCAGTCTCCTGATTGGCCCAAGGGGGGAAATTAGCTTCCTCAGACTGCGGGAAAGCTAAAAGTTGCAAAGCCTCCCACTTTTTAGCCCAGCACTTTCAAAAGCCAAAGCCTCCAACCAAATGCTGCAAAAGGCAAGGCTCCAAGTCATCAGCTGATCTGCGCGGCTATTCAGGCACCAGCTGAGTGGACTGAAAGCCGGTGGCTTTGCCTGGAGAGAGCGAAAGGGTGGGGGCGCGGGAGAAGAGAGCTCTGTTTACTTTCCGACCCTCCCCCTTTTCACTTCCGCCCCCCCGCAAAATCGCGCTTCACTGACGCAATTGGTCGAGAGGGAAAAGCCAGTCTACTGTGTGGACTGCGCTGGCAGCTGGAGTATTCGAGCTGCATGCGAAGGAGGCGTGTATTTTTTTCCGCCTGGCACTGACAGGCAGGATGCATGGCTTGGGCTAAAAGGCATCTTTCTCCCCTGCCCCATCCGCCCTGCAGCCTGGAGTATCTATGCCGCCTCTTCTATTCCCCACACCCTCTTACGCTCGCTTTTGCCCAGAACTGCTTCAATACGGCCGAGTCACGAGATTGGCTTGCCCTAAAGGTGCCAAAGAAAATGAATAATAGGAAGAGGGGGGGAGGGTGAGGAAATGTGTGTAGGAGGGCGGGCGGGTTTTCACCTGTCCCCAAATGGCTGATTGGAAAAGCTGATTAGTGGGGCGCCGCTTTTACGCCATCTTCTTCGCCACAGATGCAGAGCGGCTGGCTGAGAATCGCAATCAAGCTTCAAAGAGGAAAAGCGAGGAGGATGGGCTTTTTAAAAGAAGAAAAAGGAAGGGGGAAGGGGGGCGGAAAAAGTGGTGGATGGGGTGGGTTAAGGGAGGGAACTGAGTGTGATCGATCCAACGGCGGGAATTCTGGCAAACAACCGCCCAGTCCTTGGCGCGTGCGCAAAGATTTATGCATGCATGCTCACGATGCAGCGTTCAGTTGCATTCTCGTCAAACTGACGGCAAATTGCCAAGCTGGAAATGTGGGGCAGGGGTAATTGATGGGCTGAAGGGTATAATGAGTCCTCCGGTGACTCTCTTAAAGGTCAGGCAAGCATGTCAGCATAAAATATTCCAACTGCCGTTTTTATCACGCAAGCAATGGATCATCCTCTCACAGCCGCCCACTTTGCTCCAGTCCCAGCTCCGCACTGGACAGGTAGGAGCCCGTTTCTATCTGCAAACTTTCTATCAGCATGTTTTCACAAGTTTGTAGCTGCAACAAATTACTCCCATCCTCGTTGTCCTTAGAAAGCCCCTCCCATACCCAGGGGCACTAATCAAATCCGATGAAAAAAGAAGGGCCCGAAAAGAAAAAAAGGCCGGAAAACCTTGAGATGGCGAAATGGAATCCGGCGCTGGCCAGTGCGCAGGGCTCGAAGCGGGCAGTTTTTGGCTAGCCACCGTCGGAGGCCTCCTCTGGACCAGCAGAGGTAGAGCCGCCCGGCCTTGCTCTCCTTCAGCAGCAGCGCAGACATGGTCGCAGACTTTCAGTGATGCGTCAGACTTTCAGGTGGGGCGAAATGGCTCTGGCAGTTGGGCGGCAACGGGAGCTAGGCAACGCGGCCGGCTCTTTCAGGGCCACTCAACTGCGGCAGTCAATGGAGGCCTGACGCTTTTGCGGCGTGCCGAAAGTAGAAGCAGAGGTGGGATATAAAAATTTTGGCTTGAAAAAGTAGATTCAGGTAGCTGAAAACACAAGCATAGAAACAAGCATATTTCGATGCGAAAAGCAATTTGTGACCTATTTTTTTGCACCAGTCTGGCAATTTTTATGTTTTTTGCTTAAATAAATACTTTACTAACAAGAAAAAAAGAGTCAAAAAAGGCAGTTCAGAAATTTTCTTTGCTATGATGCAATGTTTTGTTCACTGATTATATTGCAACTGAATATCCAACAAAAGCGGAGACGATACCAAGCTTTTACTTCAATAGTAGAGCAAACATTCGGTGCTCATGTTTTCTATGCCCTAATAGTTCAGCTATTTGCACAGGCGCTATTTGCATTGGGTAGGTAAAGGAGCGAAATGAGATAAGCCTGGCGTGCGCATTCATGGCCCCCTGACTGCTTCTTTATCGCCCCGGCTGGCACAAACACGTCCATCAATCGCTTGCCGAGAAAAACGCAAAATGAAATTGGCTGCCAGCATGTCCTTCATGTTTCAAGAGTATTCGACTTTGGCAGAAAGGTTGCGCATCTTTTGCTTCTCTTGAATAAAAGCGTTTAGTTGGAATTCATTGTTGTCAATAACGTGACACTTGTTGTCAATAACGTGACACATAACGTCAAACTTGTCGCGCAAAAAGATGGATAATTTTTGGCCATGATTCTTAACTTCAGACTAAATTAATCAATTTGAACGGTGATTTAAAGCCGATGCCCAGAGAATAAATCTTGTGCCCTTACAATTGCACAACTACAAAGCGTAACAGTTGGACAGTTGAACAATTGAGGCTTTTCTAGAGTATAAGAAGAAATGCTTGCATTTTTGCCCGGATGCCATCAGGCTAGCCTATGAACCAGAGTTTCAGATATGCAGCAGCTGCAGCGGCTGGTTTCCAATACGTAGAAACGGCCAATCCTTACACGGAAAGCCCCGAGACACTTGCTGCACTGCTGGACAAGCACAATCTTAGCCAAGCTCTCATCGATGCTCCCACAGGTGCTGCTCTCTTCCGAAGGCCTGAGTAGCATTGAGCAAAACATTGATCAAAGAATTGAAGGAACAAAACATTTATTTTAGGCGCGGAAGGAGAGTATGGGCTGGCCTGTTTACCTGGGAGAGAAACGGACTTTCAAATGAGCCTGGAAAAGGCCATCGTCTATGCCAAGGCCCTTAAATGCCCTCGGTAAGCTAAGTGAAGAAATGCGTTTGTGGATGGGGAACAGGGAAGGTTTTCTGGTAACTTGGGATAATGCTAAAGCCAGCAACTGCAAAACAGTGTGTCGTGGTCCTATTTAATTTTGTCTATGGCTCATCTATGAGTTGGGCTACTCATTGATAAATATGCATCTCCAAGAGGAAATAATTGAGACAGGGTATGAGGTGGATTGGCAGAGTGCACGTGATGGCTGGGCTGGTGCCAAAGGATGTGCTATTGGTGAAGGCGGAGGAGACATATGAGGATAACATTCGCTACGCTGCCGAGCGCCTCGCCAATGTTTCATTCATATCAATTCCCATTTCTTACTTCATCGGCAGACCTGAAGCTATTTTTCAGGAGGGCATCACGCTGCTCATCGAACCTGTGAGCGACGTCCTTCCCGGCTATTTTCTGTTCTCGGTTGAGCAGGGTCATTTTCCCTTCATCCTTTCGAATCCTATTATCTACAATCTATACCTCTGCAGCCCTCGGTATCATACAGAAGCTGGACGAAGTCAATCTTAAGCTCCTCTTGGTTAGTTTGTTTTCGGATGCCTCTTAATACCTTGACTGAGCCGCAGTCTGTAGGATCTCTTCCATGTGCAGAAGGTGGGCCACGACGCACTGGGCAGCATCAGCAAGGCCTATAAGCACATTGGTTCTTTTCTTCTCCCGCTTTTTGCAAATTTATCAAGATTTATTTTTTTATGAATTTTATTTCATGTTTTTATGGCGAATTTTATGTTTTTAACTTTTATCTGGCGTTTTTTCTAAAATATCGTTTTTTGCTAAAATAGTCAGCAAATATAGAATGTATGATAAAACTGCAAACAAATTAAATGACATTTAAAATTCAAGAAATGATACTTTCAGTCCCAGTAGTCATTTGAGAGTACGTAAATTGTCAGGCCACATCCAGATAGCGCAGAGTCCGGAGCGCGGCGACCCATCCACGGCCGGGGACATCGACTACGCAGCCGTTTTCAAACTCCTCCAGGAAGAAGGCTTTGACGGCATTGTCGGCCTGGAGTACTGGTGTAATAAGGAGACGGCGGCTAACGTGGCAGCCTGGCTGCCCAAATTTGGCCTCGCCCTCTGAGATTCTCTCAATTCTCCTCTTACTTAGCCTGAAGCCTTGGCCTCAAAAGCAATATTCTCAGAAGGCCTGTAAGATATTCGACTAGAGCTGATGTAGTTGTCTAAAAAAATGCTTAAGATCATTAATAAACAGGCAAACTTGTCAAATATTTTCAATTTGTGATAATTTTGTGATTCACGGTGCCTTCAAAAAAGTCTTCGAAATAGACCAGGCTTGCTGGATAACAGGTGGTTTGTAAGGCTTTCTTGGCATTTTCGACAGCGTGATGCGTGAATATATTGTTTGGCGTTATTGGCAGTGGCCTCTCAAAACGTGGTATGCGGCATTTGAACAAGAAGCAGAACTCAGGGCGCAAATTGTTGCAGCATCTCAAGTTCAAGTTCATGCAACTGGCCGGTGACGATAAGGGAATGTAGAGGCGGTCCAAGATCTATCTAAAATACGCTGTTCTTGATTCATAATTTCGTATAATTTGTTGTCCAAAATAACCTCAGACATCTGCTGCAGGGTGCAAGCTACAATTTTCTGGTTTTCCCAACCGATTCTGGCCACAGCCACTACCTTTCAAGTAATTTCCGGAAAATGGAAAATGCGAATTTAGAAAATGGGTCTAAAATTTTATGTAAAAATTAAAAAAGGTCTTTCTGGTAAATAGTAAATGAATGTAAAAAGGTCTAAAATGGAAATTTAAAAATGTACAATAATTTTGATATCGATTTTTTGTATGCATAAGTGTGTAGAACCATAGTGTCAGGTGTGAAGGCTGGCTTTTCGCCCTGTTCCGCTTTCCTTTCCAGTATTGTCAACAGTTGACGGGCTGCTTCACTGGCCAGCATGTAGCGAGGGGGCTCGAAAATCTTTCTACCTGACAACTTTTACACTCTCACTTTCCCACCGAACACAGATGCACTTTTTCCATTTTTACTCATTCCAATCACAGCCCTAAACAATTCTTAGAGAAAACCAGCAGACCAAGCAAGAGACACCTTTGATGAGGTTTTCGACGCTCTGCTCCTTGACTTTGATATCCAGCAGACAGAGACTGTGTAGGCCTAGGCCACGATTGGCGGCAATCTTGTCGTAGTAGGAGTCCGGCTCCCAGCCCTCTGTCCAGAGCACGATCGAAACCGTCTCCCCGAACCTGTTTTTCATATTCTAGTTTTTTTTTATTTTCTTTCATCTTGTCAGCATCTTACCTGTACAACTGCAGCCCGGTACAGCCTACGGCGTTGAGTATGGAAGCGTTGTGGACCACCTGAAAGAAGACAATTTGGGTTTCGATCATTTGCCCAATCGTCAATTCAATCATTTGTGGTAGGTGAAACAGAGGAAGTGTGAACTTCAGTTTGGACGCCTTTTTGTCGTGCTCTTAGGACGAGGTCGGAATGCGTTGTGGCTCCGAAGGGGTCGCCGACCACTAGCAGAGCAACATCTTCTTTCATCGCCTCTTCCAAAATATCCTCCGCTCCGCTCTCCACCTTCTCCCGATCCGCCAACTCCACCGCTCGTCCGTAGAAAGCTTCCTGACATATTTTAGTCTTTCTTTGATTTTTTTTAAATTTTTAATTTTTATTTGTGAGTTGTGAATTCTGTGAAGCGGATTCTGAAATATTTGATGCAAAAACCAGCTCGTTTTTGCCAGGTCCATGGCAGAGGATTGAGGTGTAGGCTTCCAGATAGACCACGGCAGAGCGCTTCACAATCTCCAGCCCCTTCACGCTGATATCCTTCACATCGCCCAGACCCAGGCCTACCAGGTAGAGCATTTCCTTCTTTCCTACCTTCTCCACCACCCCTGGCAACCGCGCGTTTCCCCATCCGCGCACTTCCCTGCCCTCCTCCCCCAATTGCGTATGTATAGGCGAGCATCGTTCATTCCGCGTCCCTTCCCCACTGTCTCTCTGACACCCATCATCTTCAGAGAGGGGAAGCGCCTTTGCCTATACGTACTCGTTTCCGATGCGAGTCCCTAGCCCCCGCCCTAACAGCCCCCGTATCCTCCCTTTACAACCACTCCTTCTCCCCTACCCTCTCCTACACCAGGGACAGAATGGTAGTGGCTGTCCCCCCTGCAACCCCTCCTCAGCCCCCCTCCCTGCGTGAGTTAATGGGAGGGCAGGGGCCAAATATTTGTGACGGGTTTCGGGGCCCGAACGCTCCTGCCCCGTGTATGCCGTGATCGCTCTGCGCGCTGCAGCCCTTCCGGGGGGCCCCCCCCCCCCGCGCCCACTGCACAGGCGCAGTGTCTTCGCGCAACCGCAATCGGTCGCTCCTTTTATGGCCACACAGCAGCCCCCTGTGCATTTGTTCACCTAGCTGCAGGGGTAGGAGAGGCTGCTTGGACTGAGCTGAGATTGGCAGGGGGGTAAAAAGGCAGGGAGGGCTGTCAAAGACTCCTGGCAGGGCTGTCAGAGTGGATGGGCGCCTTCGTCGCTCCGGCTTCCCGCTCCACTGCCCTTTGGAGGTCCCATGACCTCCCGCCCTAGCCCCCCCCCCCCCTACACCAGCAGAGGCCCTTGATAGGAGCAGACAGGGCTCTAGCAGCTCCGGAGCCACCTTTATTGATCACCAGTCTCATTGCGCCGACTGGCCTGGCGTAGAAAAACTGCACAGCCAGGGAAGATGGATGAACTGCGAGGGGGTTGATTTTTCGACCAACAACACTTCTGATCGGCGCCTAATTGCTTCATAGAGTCGGGGACTCTATTCTTAAGCTGCTGTCCTGATGATGCCTAATGAAGACCTGACGTAAGGAGAGGTAGGGCAGGGGAGTGTTTTGATAGGCGCGGTGGGCAGGCGTGCTGAGAGAGGCTCATCTTTCCCCTGCCATAGCAGCAGAGCACAACAGGGCGGCCTCCACACCTTTGCCCCTTTTTAATAGAGCCATCCGGGTGTGCGCCTGCCGCTTCCCCTTGGCCAGCTGAGAGGCCCCTCGTTCCAGGCGCCTCAGAGGGCTCAGGAGAAGCCAAGGGAGGAATGGACTGACTGCATGGACTGAAGTTGCCTGGCCATGGCTCGGGCCGCTGCCCTTCTGCTCCTGCTGCCAGCTGCTCTCCTGGCAGCCTCCATTCAACCTGGTTACTGCTGCATTTCATGCTCCATCAAAGTTCTTGTCTCCCCCCAGTTTCCACTGCGTCGATTCCGAGGAGATTTGTTCATAATTGTTGATTCTGTAAAAACGAGTTTATTCCTTGTGGAGGAGAGATTAAAAATTATATGAGAGGATATGATGGATAAAAAAGGTTGTGCCCGCAGTTTAGCTCCTTTTATGAAATAAGGCAATGGAAGATAAGGAGCTGGAATTGAGGAGAAGAAGGTGGGGCAGTGGTGGAGGATGCGTGTGCATCGGACGCTGACTGCGTCCATGGCGGCGTCTGCCAGAAGAGCAGCCCAGAAGCAGCCATCGGCTCCTGCCTCTGCTTCCGCAGCTGCTCCCGCGGCGTCCCCCTTGAATGTTCCTTCTTTCTTCCACCTTTCTTATCACCTTTTTCCCTCCTTCACTCCTGATCCTTGAAATATTCCTATTTTTGATTTCTCGATACAATAGTATAGCTGATTTGTGAGGCAGCAAAAACTCGCACTGCGTGAGCAGCAAAAACCTCTGCAACGCCGCCCTCCGCATGTGCGTCTGCCCCTCCGGGCCCTTCGAGAAGTGCGCCAAACGTTTGTCTTCCTCCATTCACCCCACTTCTCCCCTCTAAGCTCCATCAACCCTTCCAGAGTCCCTGTCCATCATCCAGCTGACCGCCAGCAAGGACACGCCGTACCGCGGGGAGCGCACGGACCTGGTCTGCTGCATCAACGTGGACCCCAGGGGGCACGTCGGCGAGGTCCACTTCCTCCAGAACAACACCATCCGAAGGGCGCCCACGGAGACCCCGTTCCATCGTGGCCTGGCCTCTGAGGACAAGAACTCTTGGTTGCTTCTGCCACCTCTGCCTCCCCGCAGCTCTTGAATGGAGGGTTTTTGGAGGTACGAGCGCTGCTGGTACCTGAACCTGACCAGTGTGTCGGAGCGGGACAGTGGACGCTGGACCTGTGTCGTGCCCTCGACGGCCTTTCCCAGCCCCATTCGGAAAAGCATCCCCATCCTCGTCCGCGGTTAGGCCTAAAGCTACCCCCCACTCCCTTCCACACCCCCTTCAAGGCCCCTCTGCACAAGACACTAACCGAAGCAGCTTCCTCCTCATGTGTTGGGTCAATCCAGAGCACATTTCTCAACCCCCACCTTGACAGGGCCCTTTCCTCTCCTCCACAGCAGGATAACTAACAAAAGGCCTCCGGTAACCCATGGGTGGAGGGTGGATGGTGGCTGGAATCCCAGGTGGCATTCGCATCTCAGCCAAGCTCAGTCCAGCTCTCCCTTCGCCCACGGCCACCCCAGTGGAGCGTAAGCAGATGCGTGTCCTTGGTTCCCAGTGCACCCAGCCTTCTCTCTTTCTATCTCTCTCACGCTCTTCCTTTTCTGGCACCATTAGCTCCACACACCTCTGCACACACTGTTGCAACACTCGTTGTGTAGCTTTGGTTCGATTTCTGGGCTTTGGGATGATGCAATCGTTTTGCAGAGCCGATTCGAGTGAGCGTCAATGCAGAGGCCATCAGCTCCAGCGCCCTGAAGATTACCTGGGACACTGGCCCTGTGCACCTCATCGTGGATCTAAGGTTGGCGCCTCCTCACCCACTCTTCTGCTAACAAAGACACTCCGCCTTTGTAGGGTGGAGGTGAGCAGTGGGCAGGGTGCGGATCTGGGGCGGGAAGCCCAGCGATTCTCCGGACTCCAGGACAATGCAATGCTGGTGGATGGATTGCGTCCTGCTACCTGGTAGCCTAGAGTCACGGCTCAGACCTAGGGGGCATGTCAATGAACATTTAGGTACACAGCAACGGTGTCCACGGTGAAGACGGCTGAGAATGCCAGCGTCGTCAACAAGGCCTACGCTCGTACCCATCCTGATGGTAAGAGGGTCCCTAAGTATGAATGGATGAGGGGCGGAGTGGACAGAGGGTGACCTTGACACCCGAATGTCGCCTTCTTACCCACTCCGCCGCCCGCAATCACTCCATTCATCCGCTGTTACAATGTCTTACGCCTTCTTTGGGGCAACTCACTTCCCATCCAACCATTCTTCACGCCCAACGACCTATGGGGAATTTGAAAACATAAAGAACTCAAAAAAACAATAAATATTCAAAATATCCAAAAATATCCAAAATAAAACAAAAAGCTCAGAAAACTGCAGAACAATTGCAGTGTCGGAGGCCGCGGAGCTGGTGGAGATCCGAATCCAGGACCGGCTGAGCAGAAGGAAGTGCGAGATCTCCTGGCGCCCGCCCAAGGAAGACAACGGCAAGATCCACCACTACCTTGTTCTCATTCACATCCCCAACCTCCCAGCACCTTCCTCATACTCAAACCTCCTTCTCAGCTGGCCATGGAGGGACGCGTCCGCCAGCAGCCCGACAGCGGCGCCACTTTGGCCGGCCTACATCGACCCTCCTCTCACAACTGCGGTTATTTTTCATTCTTTGCTCTTGATCGCTTTTCAAGCATCAATTCCACCCAATTGCCTCAGTCGCTAGCCAATGTTGGCTAGGCGCTGAGGCAGTTGGGCCGATTTGATGCTTAGATTAAGCTGGCTTTTGATTCCCTGCCACTGATCACTTTCCAAGCATCAATTCCGCCCAATTGCCCCAACCCGCTTGCTAGGGGCTGGAGGCAATTGGGCGGATTTGATGCTTAGTCTCGTCTGGGTTTTGAAGGTAGCCCAAGCGGGACGGAGCGTCGCATTCAAGTTCTGCCGGCGGCCTTCATGATCTGCGAGTTCCACGGCCTCCTGCCCAACCGCAACTACTCCGCCACCGTTCCTCCCCATCCGAAGCTGGGAGAATCAATAAAAGGAAGAGGGCTGGCAGGTGTGGGTGGTGAATGAGGCGGGCGTCTCGGCACCAGCCTCCTTCGAGTCGGAGTGTCGGACGGACTTTGGCGGCCCGGAGGGCCTGGAGACGCCGAGTCCTCGGGCTGCGGACAACAACACCCTCGCACTAGGCTTCCCCCAGCCTCCGGACCAGACCAATGGGCCCATTGTGTTCGTCTCCCCTCCACATCTGTCAATCCTCCCTCACCTCCTCAATTTTGCTTCTTTTCCAGCTGCTACTACCTGGCCATGATGCCGCTGCCAGAGGAGCTGGAGCCAGGGGAGCTCAGCCCGCCTAGAGAGGTGAGCTAGAGCAAGACAGTTCTAATATCAATAATCCAATGGGACAGGACAGGGAATTGCTATCTTGCTGTCCCCAGTCCTGTCCCATGGGATCATTGATATTAGAACAGCCCTCAGGTGGTACTGAGCAAGGAGAGGAAAAAGACGGGGCTGCTGAAGGTCCCCATGGAGACGCTGGAGGGAGCGGTGAGTGCCAACCTGGATCTAGTGCCCGGGGAAGGCTTCTCCAACAGCGGTCTTCTACTTGCCTACATTGCTGAGAGCTATCAAGCGTAGGCTTCTTCATTTTGTTGCTCTGAGGGTGATTATCGATCTCTGGCTTTTCAACAGACTCCCGAATGGAACTGTAATCGGCGACGAGGTGGAGCGGCGGGAGTGTCCGGTGCTCTATCGATCGCGCTACAAGGTTTGCGCTTTTGCAGTTGAGGGACGATCAGTGTCAGTCTGGTGAGGGGTTCTGTGTCAGCTGAGCAGTGCAAAGAGGCATTGCAGTTGATAGATAGGCGATTCGAAGTAAGCACCTGGACTGCATGGCCTTCCATTGAGTGCCAACTTGCCCCATGCTTTCGCTCTCCTTTGATTTTCTCTCCCAAGAGCAACCCCCAGCCCTAACCTAACCTTGAGCAATCCACTAACTCCTCATCGATACAGTTCCACAAAAGTTGTTTGAAATTGTTCCAGTCGCTTGAAACGGAGGCCCTAAGTTGCCCTAGTTGTAAGGCAGAGGATCGTGCACTACGTCCAAACGTTCGCTACACGGGCTTCCTCATAGCGAGGGTGGACCCGGATGAAAGCCTGTACTCGGTGGAGGGGGCGGAGGGCGGTCTGCGCAAACGACACCTCAGCAGCTGGCTGCAGCCCCGCTACTCCTACAGCCCCTATTTCCAGCCACTGCGTGCCGGGGGAATGAGTATGCTTTTAGAATTTGACAAAAATATGTTTTTATTTCCAAATTGGATCCTGTCAGCCTTCTAAAATGCCTTTTAGGCTTTTGGCTGATGGAAGCGGAAAGATGGGTGTGGTGCTTTTACAGGAAGTGCAGGAGGAAATGGCGCCCATTGGGCCACGATGGTCGTCTGCTCTCTCGTCGTCCTCCTCTGCCTCATCGGAGCCACCTTCGGCCTCGTCTACTTCCTGCGAAAGTATCTCCATCCATTCTCTCTCCCCTACCCAGCCCCACCCAACCTCATCCTCTTTCCCAGCGACCCTCACTTCAAAAGCCGCCTCTACCCAGCCTGCCTGGCCCAGTCCCAGGACTCCATCGACGGCCTCCCAGCTCCTCAGCCGCCTCCCGTACCCTATCCTCCCATTTTTTGCATCCCCAACCTCTCCCTAATTGGGCTCCTTGGCTCAGGCCCAGCCTCGACGCAGCTACGGGGCCGTCCCAGCTGATCGTCTGGTGGCAGAGTACCAGCTGAGGCACCGGGACTCCGACCGCCTCTTCTCCGAAGAGTTCGACGCCCTGCCGCACCACGCCGCCCCTGCCACAGCATCTAAGGAGGCAGCGAATGCTTGGAAGAATCGATACAACGACATACTGGGTCTGACTTTGCTTAGTCTTGCCTAAATCTTTTTGAGAGGCAATTGGAAGAGGTGTTTGACAGCATTCGAGGCCACAAGAGTACGGCTGAGGGTGGAGAACGGGGACCCCAACTCCGACTACATCA
Source organism: Ptycholaimellus sp. GST1_10 (assembly GCA_030248095.1). Classification (NCBI taxonomy): domain Eukaryota; kingdom Metazoa; phylum Nematoda; class Chromadorea; order Chromadorida; family Chromadoridae; genus Ptycholaimellus; species Ptycholaimellus sp. GST1_10. The sequence continues at coordinate 53,408 of JASANA010005528.1, forward strand.
ACGCCAACTTTGTGGAGGGCTACAAAGGTGCCTGACAGTCTTGCATGGGGGGAAGTTTTGAGAGCAGAATGGATTTGAGGCCAGCGGCATTTCATAGCCGCCCAAGGGCCGCTGCCCAAAACGGTGGTGGACTTCTGGCGCCTCATCTGGGAGCACAATGTGCAGATCATCGTGATGGTGGCCAATCTGCAGGAGAAGTACCGGGTATGTGCAGCCTCATATTCACCTCTGTGGCTGGAGGGGGGAGTGGAAATGGGGTTTGCAGTCGCAGTGCGCCCAGTACTGGCCGGAGGAGGAGGCGATGTTGTACGGGGATGTGGAGGTGCGACCGGTGGAGGTGGAGCAGAACTCGGATTTTACCCTTCGCAGCTTCCAAATGCTCGGACCACCCATCAGGCCGCGATCTAGTCACAGGTAGCCAATCTAGCTCAACCCAACCCACTCAATATCTTCGCAAATAGTCGATTAACTATCAAAATATTGACAGTTCTCTTGTCTGGCATTATTTATAAGGATAATGCTAAACAGATCCATCCATATTCCCTCCACCATTATCGCATCTTTTGTGACCAGTTCTCATACTCCTTTTTTACCGAAAATTAAAAAACAATCAAAGGATAAAATTGGCAGCACAAGCGGGTGGGGCGAGGAGGAGGAGCCGGTCTACGACGCCGTCGCGGACCTCGAAAGGGGCGCCGACAGAGACTCTGGCCGTTTCGAGCGAGCCTCCTCTGGTCCTCACTCTCATCCTCCTATCCCCTCCTTCATCAAAGCCTACCTTCCAGGCCGCTCCTCGGCAGCCTCCAAAGCCCGCTCCTCCAAGCGCAGTCGATCCTCCGCCTCCTCCCCTCCGCCTGGTGGGGATGGTGCCGCCTCCCCTCTGCTCCATCCCCCAGTCATCACACAGTCCAGGATGCTCTACCAGTGGCACTACACCGGTACTACACTGCCTGTCCTTCTTTCAGCGCAAATCTTTCTTTCTTGCCACCTCAGCAGCCACTCTCGACTTGAGCCTAGAAAATACATCGTCTCAGTATCCATGGCCTTAGCACGAAACCTTTCCTTTCCTATTATATCAAGTCATTCATACCCCGAGGCAGGCTCATATTCATTCATCTTCCAGGCTGGAACGACTACAAGGCGCCGGAGAACACGATGGGCCTCCTCCAATTCCTCCTCCGTCTACGCGCCCAACCCCTCTTCGCCGCCGCCTCCGCGCCGATCCTCGTCCACTGCTCCGCCGGCGTCGGGCGCACCGGGACCTTCATCGCCGTCGACGGCCTCCTCACCCAGCTCGCCACCCAGCACCAGGCCGACGTGTTCGGCCTCGTCTCTGCCATGAGGTTGGCCTTCCTTCCTTCTGAGGGGGATGAGGTCATTGATTGGGCATTCAGGGCCCAGCGGAACTTCATGGTGCAATCCCTGGAGCAGTACGTGTTCATCTACCGGGCCTTGGCAGAGTGGCTCAGCTTCGGGGACACGGACTCCGCCGCTCCCGACTTCCCCACCACCTTGGCAGCTCTTAGACAAGCTGACCAGCTGAGAACGCAATTCGCCGTACCCCTCCTCTTCCAGACCCTCATTGGACAGCGGATGAAGAGGCCAATTGTCAGAAGCTGAGTCAGACCCTGGAAAGACCGGAGCGGACGGAGTTCGGTGTAAAAGCCAGCAATGCGGGGCGGAATCGGGAGGGCGCGGCACTGCCGTTCGACAGGAACCGGGTGGTGCTGCAGCCGGTGGTGGGGCATGTGGACGCTTCGTACATCAACGCCTCCGCCGTCAGAGGCTGCTCCCATCCCCTGCTGCTGAGTCAGGACCCGCTGGCCGGCACACGATGGGACTTCTGGCGCATGGTCTCTGAGCAGGCAGTCAGCGACATTCTTCTGCTCTCCCATGGACAGGTTATTGACACCTCAAGGCTCCTAAGCTCTAGAACGAGGCCATGCGGTTTTGGTGTTCTATAAATCTGCATTGCAATCGAAATAGCAGAATGGAGTAAAATCAAAATCGAGCAAAGTTACAGCAGCGTATTTTGATGCTGTAACTTTGGTCGATTTCGATTTCACTCTATTCTCTTCGGAATCTCTCCAATCGCTCTTCTGTTCTCTCTCCATTCTCTCAAAATGCCAAACTATAAGGTGATGCGATTGTCAGGCCGGTTTCGGGAGTCTGCCGGAGGAGCGCTACTGGCCGGAGAGCCCCAACGAGCGGCTCTCCTTCGGCGAGCATCCCCCCAGAGTCCTCGTCTCCCTGCTCCAGGAGGAGCGCCTCTCCCCGCACATCCTCCGCCGCCGCCTCTCCTACGCCCTCTCCAAGGTTGCCTTCCCCCCTCCCTCCTGTCTGAGGGGCTAAACGAGTGATGGCTGTTAGGACGGTAGTAGTGCGGGCGAACGGTGGGAAGTGAGCCAGTGGGTGCTGGTGGGCTGGTGGCGGGAGGGCGAGCCTGGGCCTGAGTCCACGGGCCCCCTGCTGGACTGCCTCTGCCGACTGAGGGAGACGTCTGGTCTGCTGCTGCACTGTCGGGATGGGGCCAGCAGATGTATGTGGATTCATTCGATGGGAGTGGAAAAGGGGGGATAGGATGATGGCAATAGGTGGTCTGGTGGCTGCCCTGGTGATCCTGCTGGAGCGGTTGAGGCGGGAGCAGCGAGTGGACGTCTTCCAGACCATCAAGTCACTGCAGGCACAGCGTCAGCGCATCTGCCAATCCTTTGTCTCTTTTTGTCATCGTCACAAATTTTTTTTAATTATTTTTAATTTTTTACTTTAATTTTTTTATTTAGAAAACAAATAAAAAGAATATGTGGGAATTACAGCGCCAGCGCATCTGCCAATCCTTTGTCTCCTTTTGTCATCGTCAAAAAATTTTTAAAAAATATTTTTAATTTTTTACTTTAATTTTTTATTAAGAAAACAAATAAAAAGACTATGTTGAAATTGAGCTGATGCTGAGGATGGAGATTTGGCCGTGTTGCAGGAGCAGTACGACTTCCTGTGCGGCGCAATGCTGGACTACTTGGATTCCAACCCGCCGGAGTGACAGCAGTCTGAAACAGTCGCCCCATTCCCAGCTCAACTATGCTCAATGCCTAATCCTTCTTCTTCCCAGGAGACTCTGAACCTCTCTTGCCAGTCATTTCGCTAGCTTTTCTGTCCCTCTATTGTGTCGTATGTGAGCGTGGGTGTGTTGTGATGTTTGTGCCCAGTCAGGTTGAGGCAGGAATGAAAATTGTGAATGTCAGCTTGAGTGTGTTGCGTGCAGAGCTTGCGGACTCAGCGTGTCAACTGCTTTAATCGGTGCTAATTCCCTTTTTGCTCTTCTCGCAGCAGCTGATTGCTAATCCAAGCCTTTCCAGCTTTCCTTCATTTTTTCCTACAACTTCCAATGCTGCCGCTAAGTTTGAAACGGTGCCATTGCTCCTCAGTGTAAAGAAAAGGCCTGGCTCAAAGATGTTCAAAAATGCGGCGTTTTTAGAGAACAAGAGAGATGAAAGGACAACGTTTTTTTACTTCATATAGTTCGTTGGCGAATAAATTTACCTTGCATGCTTAAGCTGTTTATCTAAACACTGAAAGCGCTTATTTTGGCTTATGTAAACAAATAGGACAAAAAGCCTCTTTTTAGAAAAAAGGCAACATTCACAAGGTATTCTCGGCTATCGCCAAGATGCGCGGCCTTTGTTCCAGTACAAGTAATAACCACTAGCTACGTTACAAAACTTTTCAATTCGCATGGTTGATACGTACCTGCCAAAAATCAGCTGATTTCATTGAAAAACAATGGAAATATGCATGTTCAAATTTTTGAAACATCAAGATTTTGGGTTTTTGTCTATAAATCAAGATAAAATAAATATTTTACAAAATCCTTTTGCCAGCTTTAAGATATTACTTTGATGGACGTACCTGCCAAAAATCAGCTGATTTCATTGAAAAACAATGGATTTATGCATGTTCAAGTTTTTGAAACATCAAAATTTTGGGTTTTTGCCTATAAATCAAGTTATAATAAAAATTTCGAAAATTCCTTTTGCCAGCTTCAAGATATTACTTTGACGGACGTACCTGCAAAAATTCAGCTAATTTCATTGAAAAACCAGTGATTTATGAATTTTCGTATTTTGAAACATCAAAAAATTGAGTTTTGGGCGAAAAACGAAAAATGGCGCCGATCCCAAAAAAACGCCTCGAGCCACCACCCAGACGGACCTTCATGCAAAAATCAGCCAATTTCATTGAAAAACCGCGGAGTACTGGCCGCGAACGGACAAATATATATATATGCGGAATTCGGACGAAAAATGGGGTAACTGCTTAAGCTGGCCTTGGCCGCCCGCCGCTTCGGGCAGGGCGCCAGAGCTCCTCCGGCCTCCGGGCACGGGTGCTACGGCCCCTACGCTTCGCCTAGCATACTTCGTATGCTAGGCTACGCTCCGGGGCCTCCGCACCCATGCCCTCCGGCCTCCGGAGCTCTGACTGCCCTGCCCTCCGCGGCAGGCGGCCTTCGGCCGCGCAAAAATACAATTGATCGCCGGATTATGGAACTTCTAAAACACAAGCAAAATGTCTTAGTTCATGAAAATGGCTCATGAAAATAGATTAGTTCCCCCACCTTAACTCTCAGTAATATCATGTTCCGTCTTTCACGTTTCACAAAATACTTCTTTTTCTACCATTCCTTTATTAATATCTGCTTTTTCTTTGATTCGAACATAATTGCTTGTGTCGGATGATTATAAACACTTTTCTTGAATCAATGCAATCGTTGACGTTATTCACCTTTTGATTTATTTGAAACTATACTTATGATTTATTCAAGTTACGGACTTGTATTTATTGGTGTAAACTAGTCATTATCGTTTAAACTATGCACTAAATTTGGGAACTTCTTTTGAAAATGAGACAGGAATGGCTTAAAAGTAATAAGTATGTAATGCGTTTTAATGGTTGATGACAAAACTTCGATATTCGAACGGATTCAAAATGACGAACAAAGCTGCAAAATGCATGAAGGGCACGGTGCTAAAAAGCTAAAAATCGGTCATTCAAGTTAAAATTGGTCAAAATTGGTCATTTTGAAAAAAAAAGAAAGGCGGCAGTCTCAATCGTTGCCGCTTTGGGGGTTGTGGTGTGAGCGGATGTGCCTCTTCAGTTTGGAGTGTTCGGAGAAGGCTTTGGTGCAGCTTGTGCAGGCGTAAGGACGGAGCTTGTCGTGAACGGCTTTCTTGTGCTTGTTCATGTCAGAGCGCAGGGAAAAGGCTGTGGAGCAGATGTTGCAGGTGAAAGGGCGGAGCTTGTCGTGAACGGCCTTCTGATGACGGATCATGTTGACGCGTTGGGTGAAGGATTTGGGGCAGATGCTGCAGGGGAACTGGCGAAGCTTGTCGTGGACGGTCTTCTTGTGACTGGTCAGGTTGGAGCGATGGGAGAAGGATTTGGGGCAGGCATTGCAGGTGAATGGGCGGAGCTTGTTGTGGACGGCCTCCTTGTGACTGATGAGGTGGGCGCGTTGGGTGAAGGATTTGGGGCAGGCATTGCAGGTGTATTGGCGGAGCTGGTCGTGAACGGCCTTCTGATGACGTATCATGTTGACGCGTTGGGTGAAGGATTTGGGGCAGATGGGGCAAGTATGGTGGGGCCCGTCGCTGCTGTGTACTGTTTTCTGATGACGCTTGAGGGTGCTGGGATCGCAGAAACTCTTGGCACAGGCTCCGCAAAGGCGCTTCTTCCCGCCGCTGTGCACTGTTTCCTGATGACGCTTGAGGGTGCTGGGAGTGGAGAAACTCTTGGCACAGACTTCGCAGCGCCGATTCTGCCCGCCAACCGACGCCTTCCCAGTCTTCTTCCCCGCTTCTCTCTTCTTCTGCTTCCGCTTCCCCGCTTCTGCCTCTGCCTCCTCTCCTTCTCCCGCTTCCTCCTCTCCTTCTCCCGCTTCCTCCTCTCCTTCTCCCGCTTCCTCCTCTCCTTCTCCCGCTTCCTCCTCTCCTTCTCCCGCTTTCTGTGGCTTCAGAGGCTCCGACTCTGGGACTACTTTCCTCGCTTCGTTTTCCTCCTTCGCTTCTTCCTGCAAGTTGCGCTCTTACTTATTCCACTCTCCAAAAGGGGGGAATGAGAGGGAACTTCGATTGGATTCGCTGGCTCCTTTGCTGGCTCCTCCTGGGGCCCTGGCTCCTCGCCAAAGACATTCTCCAACTTACTCTGCGCAGCCAGCATCCCCGTTGCCTTTCAGGTCACACCGGCTAGTAGAGGAGATCAAAGAGAACAGAAGCGCAACAAAACCAGAGCCAGGTTGAGGTCGGGGCGGCGCTGAGGCTGGGCTGCAGAGCGGAAGCTGTTCGCGAAGATGCCCTGCATCCTTTCCAACAGCTCATTCTTCTCACTCACCACCTGCAGTATCATCTCCTATGTATCATAATTAGCCTTTGGGAACTGTGATGGAAAGCCTGACCTTAGGCTGAAGGCCAGGGTGATGGAGGACGCAGTGGTGGCGCATTTGTGGGCGTGAGTGTCCTTTGTGCGGGCAGTAGGGGCAGGCGAATGGTCGGTAGCCGTGGTGTCGTCGAGAGAGGTGCTTCTCCAGGTCAGCACTGAGGACAGCCAGGGCATCGGCGGGGCAGAGGAGGCAGGGAACTTCTTCCATCCTGCTTTAGGCCTGTTCACAGTTGGTAGGGTAGTGAGAGAGATGGCGTAGATTGCAGGGGGAGGCCTGAGCTGCGCGCTTAGGCCAGATGGGCTGGCTTGGAGGGGGTGTGAAAAGGGGGAGGCTGGATTTGAATGCGGTCTGTGAGTCTGACTGGCGCGGTGGCACAAGTTTGGCTCTCATAGCATACCCATAAAGCTGGGAACAAAGAAGCAAAGTACGATGAGCACCAATACAATTACAAAAAGACCTTTTCTCAAAAGAATAAAAAAGGCAAAACTAATGCGTTCAAAATTGATAGTTTTAAAATTTAAGACAGCCTTTTTGAGAGGTGTGATAATTGGTGGCACAAAAATTGTTAACCCGCCATTTTTATGATTGGGTATGATTGGATTGGATTTCTACTATGTCCTACAACGGGAGCGTTCAAAGTGCCTCCGTTGGCTCACAAGAAGGCAGCATGTGCTCTATCTTTCACATCTGATTCATTCATTGATAAACGTGTAGGTCAAGACAAGCAAATTTCGTGGCTAAGAGACATTTCTCTGAGGTCCAAAGTCAGTGATGGCACCATGGGCCAAGGCCAATTGTTGCTACAATCGGGTGGAATTTAGCGGTAATTTGCATGTATCAAGCAGTTGAAGGCAGATAATAGTGTTAAAAAGTAGTAGTAGTGGGGCGGTGAATAGGACCCAAAGTAAACAGTCGGGGGGGGGAATCGTAAAAGTTTTAACGATTCCTTCAGTTCACAGTAGTTAAGCAAAGAAGAAAGCGCAGGAATCATAAAAGAGAGTGTGGGAATCACACGGTAGTTTTACGATTCCTTCAGCCAGCTTGCAAAATTTGAACTTAGGGTCCTATTCACCGCCCCACTACTACTACAGCATAATGTCTCTATGTAAACAGCTTATCATATGGGTGTGAAGATGCCGCAAAGGAGCATAGACAAAAAACGAAGCAACAATGGATCGTTTAGATATCAATTTATCTCGTAGGCGAATTAGGCAGTATAATAGCTTTCAAATGTATGACAAGCTGTGCTATATTCGAACGTCGCCTCAAGCTTTTTCACCAGTTCCAATTACTCAGCAATCTGCGGGATATATTCTTCGATCGGCTTACAAGATCGTTGTTCCTAAACGTGGTTTTTTTTAACTTGAACTGTCACCAGTGTCACTGCTATGCGCAGTTTTCCCAATCAATGGACTCAGAATACGGCTGATGTTTCACAGCTTACACATTCTATATATACAGCGTATGATGTTCTCCTAACGGGGCTTCAGACCTCGAATCCAGGACCCTTGCCTGCAAAGGGGGTTTACCACAGATGGAACGCTTCATTAATTGAGCCACCACAAAAGGGTGGCTCAATTAATGGGCAACCAATCAGCAAAAATTCCCCGACTTGTCCTGGATTCATTGGTGGGCCCACCTCGGTCTGGCCCTTTTTTTTGCTGTCATATTATGCTTCATTCTTTCTGTCATATGAGGATGAAAAAAGCAGATTAAAGGTGGGCGTACAGAGGCGAAGACGGATGTTCGTCTGATGTTTCCAGTGGGTACCTATGGGCGAATCTTCCCTCACTCTGGTTACTTGCCCTTCATGTGCATTTGCGCAGCGATCGATCCAGACTTTCGCGATCCTGTCACGGTGACACTCGTCAACTATACATCATTCGATCTATTGGTGAAGTCTTTGCCAAAATTTCCTATTTATGTAGGAATGATGATTTGAATTTAGGTTCATCCTGGCCAGGTAATTGCGAATCTCATACTGGAGAAGTATGAGCGTCCAGAAACAGTCGAATTGGACGTTTTTCCTCCATCGTCTCGCCTTAGTATCGGTTATAATTTTGTCGAAAATTAGATATTTCAAACCGAAAAGATATTTAGATGGCAGTTTACGCTGGCTACCGGCCGTTTCTTCATCTACATTTGACCATCGATATTTCTAAATATGCTATTTGCCGTTTTGAGATAGTTTAAGAAAAAGATAAAATTAGGTCAAAATGCAAATATGGTGAAGAATCATAGACCGAAGAAAGATTCAAAGTGATGTCGATAAAATCCATGCCCGAACCCAGGGACAGTCCACCCATAGTGAGTGCATGAGTCCTTCATTCTCACCCACCATTCAAAGTCTCGACGTTGTTGACGGCGCCAGCTGGCTGGGGGTCGAATTTCCACTTCCAGCTCCTCCGGGAACACCTCTTCTTCGAAGCAGAAAATGCTGCCACAGAGCCACTCCATGTAGGCAGCGGAGAAAAGTGTTTGTAGCCGGCAGCCCAGGAGTAGAGAAATGTGAGTAGAGGCAGTGCGTATGACTTAGTTTTTTCAAAGCCGCTTCCCTTAAAAGCAGCTAGCAGTGTGTGTGTGTGTGTGTGTGTGTGTGCTCATTTTGATCTCTAATCATTAAGAGTTGTGTAGCCCTCTCCAATTATGAGAGGGCTTTTCAAAATTGTTGACTTGGCGTTGACCCATTTTGCTAACGAGTGAAAAGTCTTTACTTACTACAAAAAGACTCATAAGCTACCTCTATTGTGAACTAGAGAGAAACCTGTGAGCGTTGGGTAAGGGACAGTGTGGGCAGCTATATTGACCAACTGCGAGGGTAAGGAGAGGATGAGATGTGTGCACATGGCAAAGAGTGTTGGCTAGCAGAGGCCGCTGCCAAGAGCTTCGATCTCAGCGTCTTCTTTACGATAACAGGCTGACATCGACCCAGTGTTTCTTATCAGGTCTCTATACTCTATCTTTGTCAAACAACCGCCCTAAGCAAACTGCATGGCTGCGCTAGGGCAAGCACATTTGTAGTTTATTCATTTTGTAGCATTTAGAATTTCTCAATGATGTCTGTGATTGCTGCGTTATGTTGTATGCATCTCAGCTTCATTTTGTAACTGTAGGAATGAAGGCTGTTTTTTTACTTTATTTTATCATCATACTTTTGGCAACATAGCAGAAACCGGCTAGCTTGAGTGTCAAAAGCTGAACGAGGCCTTGAAATGCGATCAGCGTTGGTGAATGGCATGAAGAAATGTCGCTGAAAATGCCCAGGTTGAAGACGCTTCACGGGCACCGAACGGGCACCGAAGCAATCATTTGAGCAGATTTTGTCTTCAGTCCATTAGGGTCATGTAAAATTGTCCCAAAGTTTTTTCCCTCCCCAACTTCAAGAAGAGAAGTTCCTTCTCTGTCTAGGCGAATCCGCAGGCTCACACTACTCGCAGCAGAAACAAGAAACAATGGACTGTGGGATTGCTGCGGTTTGTTGCATGCATCTCCAGTTTATTCGTTGCTTGCGTGTTTGCTTTTTAACTCCCCATTTTTCCCTTCCTTGAGCTGTTGCGGAGGATGAGATAATCAAAATTGGGTTTGTTGCTGAGGAAGAAATAATCAAAATTGGGTTCACGTTTTATGCTGACGGGACAGTACCAAAGGGTGAGGCTTTCGTCTGCTTTGCCAGCGGAAATGCCAGGCCAACCACCTTTCTTAGGTTTTCGGGAACGAAAGCGCAGTTCTGGGTAGGCGGCCTAAAAGGCTTTGATGGAGAAGGCGGCTTTAGAGCTTAACAGCAGATTTTGAAAAGTTCCAAATCCGCAAAATTCGAAAAAATTCATCTAACAAGTTTGAAAAGTTTCATTTGGCGGATCCCCAAAGCAGTGGCCTCATCTACTGATTGAAACAGGTAAAAATTTTGCCCTCATCTACAATAATAAATAAAAGTCAACCAAACTAGAGAACCCCCCCCATTCGGCGACACTCGCAAACTCAGGGCCAACCAACAATGTATTTTTCACCATTACTTTGTGACGATCGTCGTGACGGTTCCTTGCCGCTGCTTGCTATTCTTTAAACCCACCCAAGAATCTCTTCGAATTTCTGCTACGTTTGGCCCATACAAACTTGATCTCAAATTCGCAACTAGGACCAAGATTGAGAATCCAGCCATTGCTTGATCATCAACAACAGTCAATTTGTCAAAATGAGAGTTTGACGCTAGTCTGTGAGATTGCTGCGGTTTTTTGCACGCATCTCCAGGTTTATTGCTTTTCTCTCATTTTTTTACATTGCTGTCCTGTATGGGTCAAATTTAGCAGATTTTAGAAGCCAGAGGACGAAAAAACCTTCCTCTACAATGAAAGCAACTCTTTTGCTCTATCCGCCAATTTTGAAAAATTCCACTTGCTTGATCCCAATATTAGCGTAAGCACCCGTCTTCTACTATCCTTGGGAGGAAGTGGAGAATAAGCTAGAGCTAGTACGCGGCCTCCGTGAGAAGCTTCACATTAAGAGTTGGGAAAAGAGAGCCGTCTTCAACCATAATAAAACCACTATCTACGATTATTAAAACCAATCCATATATCCTAAATCCTTCTCGTCTTCTGAGAGAACTTCAACCTGGAGAAACATGCTTTTCCCTACTCCTGCCCCTACGCTTGCAACAGCCAGCCACAGAACTGGTTTTTCCAGCTAGCTCCTGCCCTTACGCTTGCAATCAACAGCCGGTGGAAAGCGCTAAATTGCCAAAAGTATATTATAGGTTTTAAAAATTTACTCTCTCAACTTAAACATCCATCATTCATAACAGAGATGAAATTCGCGGCCTTGTTTTCATTCTCCCAAGTCAGCCGGCATTTCTTTCTGTGTTTCTATTTCGTCAATGTTTTTAATTCTCCTACTCTCGCGCAAAATGGTCTCTCTCTCCCTTCCTTCGCCTTTCGTTTCACATTCACTCTCCACCAGCCCCAGCCCCTCAGCTCCCTTCTCTCCATCTCCCTTCACCAATTCCCAGTCCACCCATCGCCATGGCCTACTCCCGCAACCTCCAGCGCCCCCACTGCGTCAACTATCCCGGCGACCTCAACTACATCCAAAGCTTCGGCTTCCCCAATCCACCGGGGTTGGCTATTTCATCACAGTGTCATAGGGGGCTAAATGAGAGATGTGTGCCAGGACCTGGGCCTACCCGAAGAGCGTCCTGGTCCTCGGCGACTCCTACCTTCTCCAGGTCCAGCAGCGGGAGGTGGACAATCGGATGCCCTGCCCCTACACAATCATCGCCAACCGAGGGGCGGGCATCTCGAACATCCGATCCCTGCTTCAGTACGCTGATCAGGTCAGTCAGTTTATCATCATCTCAGTACCATAAAATATATACTTCCTCTACTCTCACTTAGCCTGGTGTGGAATGGGGGTAGGAGAAGAGAAAGTTGCAGCGCATCGGGCTGGTGCAGAACGTGACGGACGTGGTGCTCCAGCTGGGCAGCGCCTCCCTCCGTCCCAAGATGGCCTCCGCCATGGCCGGCACCTACCCCAGCGGAGCCTCCTGGGCCTATGAGCTGGTCACCTTTCACTTGGACTCGATAATACCTCAGCCCTCTCATGAGCCAAAAAGGATTGCAGCTCTATGAGGCGGACCAGGCCACCGCCAACTACAACGGCCTCCGCGTCCACTTCATGGAGCCCGTCCCCCGCCAGCCTCACACCGTCAAGGCCCTCAACGTTTCCCTCTCTATTCCTTCTGTCTGATCATGTCTCAATCTCAATTGGACTTGAGGACAAGTGGGTGCGCATCGGCGAGGACTTCAAGTTCATCCTCGCCCAGCAGCGGGACAACCACTCCCTCATCTACCACCGCCACAACCTCGACGTCGGTATGCTGGAGCCCCTCCCCTCCTTCTTCCTCCGCTTCCCGTACGACGTGGACCACACCGTCCACTGCGTACGGGACGTGGCCTGGCCCTAAACCCGTCTCCCATTCCTTCCCTCCACCCCTATTCTAATCATTGATTAAAATAGCCATATTCGTTTAGATGAGCTTAATTTAGTTTGTATATCAATCGCATAAATTGTAGTGCTTAGCATTTTGTTTTTCGCACAAATCTTTGAGAAAGTATCCATGTACAAAATATCCATTGATAAGAACGCTTTTGTATTTTGGAAACTTTGATGCACAAGTATTTTTCAAAATGTGTTCACTGCAAACTGTCCATTTTATTAGCGCCCATTGCTTTTGTTCCATTGAAGCTGTTGTCATTTATTCGAAAAACTGCCATTCATCTTTATCATGCATCTATTGCTTTTCGTTTTGATTTGATGCATTTAAAGAACCGTTTATCATAGAATCATTCCCAAATAGTACATCGGTTAAAAAAAGCAGCAAGACTAATCAATCATGTAAGGGTAAGATGAACACATTATGAATTGGATCAAGGTTTTCGCTAAAATGAAAATGAAGCTAAAGTCGGAGAAGTTAGTAAAAGGAAGCCAATGTGTCCAATGGAAGCGGTGAACAAAGCGAAGTCATCATGGTTGAAGCAAGGGAATAGAAGTGTATGTGAATAGAGAGAGAGAGAGAGAGTGCTAGGCGTAGAGGAAGAGTAGAGGATGAAGATGGAGGAGACTATGGGGGGTCTGTAACACGGCTAGGGGGCGTAGGCATCGTGAATGCTGACCAGCTGCGGGGTGCCGAACTCTGCGACGAGGTTGCGGGGGGCGAGGCGGTCGGCGGCCAGGCCCTGTCCACCGCGGCGGATGAGGCGACGCTGGGTGCGCAGGATGCGCCCCACGTAGCGCGGCATGGCACCCTCTCCCACCCCGCTCCGACGCAGCCAGCGCTCGTCCGACCAGCTTCGCCCGTTGCGACAGGAGCGGAAGAGGTCTCCTCAAAGGTCAGTCTCTGTCTCCTCTGATAAATGGGTAGGGAGGATGGGTGGAGGGTGAGAGATGGAGTGTGAGTAACCGAGAGTGTGGATCCCCTCCGCGAAGGTGCCGAAGGTGAGCTCGCCGATGACGGCGAGGCGGATGAGCTTGAAGATGATGGCCAGTCCGGTGAGGACCCCCGCCACGATCCCAATCACCTCCAGGATCCAGCCCGCGTCCGTTCCTCCCTCCGATGTCCCCCCCTTCGTGCTGGGCGGTGAGGGTGTTGTGGTAGGAAGGTTGATGAGGGTGCACTTGCGACACTCCAGCTCCAGCTACAGAGCGATAGACATTGAGAAGGTAGTTGGAGATGAAGAGGGGGGATAGGAGGTGAACCTGGCGAGTGATTCTTCCGGTCAGCTTGCACTGGTTCTGGCCGGGCGTGGTGGAGAGGACGCGGACACACTCGTCGACGGTGAGCAGGCGGTAGCCGGGCATCTGGCTGGTGATGTTCCCCGCCACGCTCACCACCTTGTTCCAGGGCAGACGCTCTTCGATGACAATCTGGATTGGAGAGATTGATGCTTTGAGAAGAGGGGATGGGAAGAGGGATAGAGTTTTGAGGGAACCTTGGTGGCTGTGTTGCGACAGCGAAGTCCGTAATAGAGGATGTCGGAGACTAGGTTGTCGGAGCTCCCGTGGCAGTCCAGGGTGTCGATGCCGCCCAGGCAGTTGCACACGAGGCTGAGCTGCATGGCGGCGGCGATGTAGAGGACGCCGGACGTGTTCCCCATCACCTCCGTCCCATTCCCCACCAATAGCGGTCCCATCGCTCCACTTCCTTCCTCCATCTTTCTACTCCACCCTCTTCTACCAGCCAACTCCCTTCCTTTCCTCTGCTGCAGGAAGGCTGAGTGGTGTGTTTGAGAGAAGGCAGTGTGATTTCGCAGTCGAGGGCTGGAGGAAGGAATGAAAATAGAGAATTATTTTGTGTGCAAGTGTATGGTCCCTGTTTGAAATCATGTTCCTTTTGCATGTTTTGGAAATTCGCCCAACTAGCCACAGACAGACAGATTGTCAGTTTATGAGTCTACTGGACTAAAAAAATAGGCTGACACAAACAAAAAGTAAACACCCAGACTGCGCCAAGGGAAGGCCTGCTCTCTCTCCTATAAAAGCCCCCTCTTTAATGGAGGCGCGACATTCAGTCACCCTCAAATTCCGGCGTCTGTATTTGCCACTCATTTTCAGTAGTCTGACAACCAGAATCATGCATGTAACGGCTCAGTTTTTCCTGCTCATGCTCTCAGAATTTGACCATACCTATGTCCCTGTAATGAACAGGTTATTGTTCCATCTTTTGAAAAGATTAATTAGCGGTAAAAATATTGAGGGCAATGGATATTCTGGGTCCCATGACACTGGCGGTTATGTTCTCCAAGATAGACAAGCTCGTTGCGGACTGCAACCCTATCACCTACAAGCGGACCGGGGAGCGCCGTTCTCGCGGCGCTATTGCGATGCGGCTTCTGCAAGAATGCAGGCAGGCGGGCTATATTTTTAGCAAATCGAGCAGGCTGATGGCTGATGAGAGTGTGGATCCACTTCAGCTGGCTGTGACCTCTGCACTGGACCCAAAGAGTGCACAGGTAAATCTTTCCAGCCCAACTTCAATACTGAAGTCTAGTAATAGCTAATCATTTTCGGCACTTCTTCAATCCTCGCTATCTGCTACCACCAATGAGCAGATGTTGCCTCCATCAGCGGCCTCATCATGGCGTCGCTCCAGTCACCCGCTGGGAGGCCTCACTTACTCCCAAATCGTCCGCTCGCCACCAGCCTCATCCTCATCCTCTTCGCTGGCTTCTGGAGGGAGCAAGGTCAATCCTGAGGGCGCTAAGGCTCGCAATCGAGAGGCTCCGCACTGCGTCCCCAACCCCCCTCCTCTTCCACATCTAAGCGGCGAGCTGACCACCGATAGAGTAGGGTCTGATTCTTGGTCCCTAAATGCCTCAGCAGATAGTCTTCCCCAGTTATCCGCTAAAACTCTGAATGAATTCGGTATGGATTTTGTTGACTAGAAAAGTTTATATTGCTGATTTAGTTTGATATATTATGCTTCATATGTTTTTTTACTTTGATCATCATAGTTTCAATTTGTTCACAAAATCAATCATTATTTGGGCATATTTGTGAAGCATCGAGCAAAGTTGGAAACAGTTTGAGTTTTGCGTAAATTATTGACACAGCGAATAAAAAAACTATTCCGTAGAAATGAGGTTGGAATCGGTGTTTTCGCAAAGCATTCTAGGAATTCACAGAGGCCAGGTACAGATCGATTTTGCCAGTAGCCGGAAGGATCGGTGGAGACAGGGTTGGGGCGGAGGACAATGCAGATAATGTCAGGCAGTGAGGTGTGAGTGAGTGTTTTGGAGTGTGCAATGAGATGTCCGTCCTTGTCCGTGGAGATGATGTGGGGGAACTGGCGGAGCTTGGAGACGAGCTCCAGGGCCTTGCTGTAGACGCTGTTCTGCACCAGAGTCACCGCTATCTTCCATCCATCCTCTAGACCAGAGAGTGGAGAGGAGTTGGAGGACAGTCCGCCCGAAAAGTGAGGCTGGCTGGAGGCGGCAGCAAAAGAGGCGTCGGAGGAGGAGGAGGAGGAGGCTGGCTGAAGGCTAGAGGACAGTGAGGAGAGGAGAGGAGAGGCTGTCGCATTCTCCGCCTCCGTCTTCCTCTCTCCATCTCCTCCCATTGCTTGTCCCGGGCCGCCGAGTTCAGGCTGAGGTGGCGAAGAGCCAAAGCAGTGAGCAGATAAACGACACCACTCGTGCAGAGCATCTGCCATTCTATCCTTGTCCTGTTGGGAAAAGGATGGATTTGCCATAATGGCCTGCAGTCTGGACTGAGCCAAGGCTGGCAGGCACTGAGCAGGATCCTGTTCCATTTTGCTCCAGAGTTTGTGACGAAGGACGAGTTCATTGGCGAGGTTTTGAGGGATGAGATACTTTAGCTGAACTCCGGGCGGGCATTGTGCGTCTCCACCTCCTCCGATTCTGGCGATGTCGTTGCTGCTGAGGTTGTTGGTCCTCCCACCGCTGCTGCCGGCGCTCTCGCAGAGGAGTTTGAGGCGATCCATGAGCGACTGGCAGCTTCTTCAGTGATGTGAGGGAGGACAAAGCGGAGCAGGGTGCTCACGGCTTTGCGGTAGCGGGCCTGCTGGAGAAGTCGGTGCTTTTGAGCAATGGTTGCTCCAACTGAGCGCTCTCGGGTGAGAAGAGTGTGGAAAAGTCCAGACTGGCGCTTGAGCTGGGCAAACTCGTCCGGCTGTAGACTCAGCTTCCCCACCACCACGTCCTGGACGATGGAGAGGATGAGTCGAATAAAGTCGTCAGAGGCTGAGCGAAGAATGGTCCGCTGGAGAGGCTGTTCCTGCTTCACGTCGCTGGCCAGCAGGCGAAGCTTGGCCAGTCCGCTGTCAGTGAGCATTCTGAGCAACAGCAAAAGTGAACAGAGGCAAGTGAATGAGAGGAACAGAGTGAGGTGAAGAAGAAAGCGAGAGAGTGAGCATTAGGATGAGAAAGAAGTGAGAATGGGCAGAGGGAGATATTAGGATAGGACTCATATACCGTATGGATAGCATTTTCAGGCAACACATCAAGGTCTAGACTGAGTAGGCAGAATGTTGGACGGTAAAGCTTCATGACAGAGCAGTACATGCTTCCCTACTCTGGAGGTGAACGAGTCCAGTACTGAGTTTAGCACACTGGCC
>JASANA010005529.1:0-12559 GCA_030248095.1 Ptycholaimellus sp. GST1_10
GAGTGAATGGTCTGGTCAAAAAGAAGCAAACAACCGGCCATGTGAGTACCTGATTGAGTTTACTTTATCATCTCGAATAATACTACACAGTCGTATGCTCGTATATAGGGCTCGTATGCAGTCGTAAATTTCACCAAATTCCTATACAAGCAAAGGAAGGAGGGAAGGAAGAAGGGAGCATCAGTCGATGCAAGGATGGGACGGTAGGCTGGAAGGTTTTTTGAGAGCATCAGTCGATGCAGGGAGATAAGGAAAGATGGCTGAAGCAGAGGGAGGGTTGGCGGAAGGATTGAGAGGGTTGGCGGAAGGGCTGAGAGGGCTTATATTTTTGACCGCGAAGCGGCCCGAAGGGCCACTCCGCGGTCTATAGAGGATACTAAACTTTTGTCCTCATATATATATATTTGTGTATATGTTCCTGGAAATGCTGGGAACGGGCGAACTCTCAACGGATTTTGACAAACTTTTTTTCCCTGAAAGATTTTTTTCTTCTAGAACGATCCGGCAAAGGGGAACCGGATTTTGAAGCATTTGAAACATTACTTTTTTGGATTAGAAAGGTTTAAAGGCAAGGTATGCTAAGAAATGGCCAATTGTCAACGGATTTGGACAAACTTTTTTTTTCCTGAAAGGTAATGCTATTTTAGGAAGATCTGGGGGGGTAGACCTGGAATTTGAGCATTTAGAAACATTGCATCCTTGGGTAGTAAAGTCAGAAAATTTCAATATATAGTTTTTGCGATGTAGCACCTATGATCTTAAGTATTGTACAGACGACTTTTGTTTTTGACCGCAAAGCGGCCCGAAGGGCCGCTCCTCGGTCTATAGAGGTTACAGAACTTTTGTCCTCATATATGTGTATATGTGTATATGTGTATATATATCTGCAAGTGCTGGGCACGGGCGAATTCTCAACGTATCTTTAAATAATTTTTTTTCCTGAAATCTATAATGTGCCGCTTGGATCCTGGGGGGGGGGTGGAGCTGGTGCCGGACCATTAGAAACATTACTTTCCTGAGTAGGAAAAAGTTTTTCCCGAAAATTACCAATTTCCTCTGTAGCATCGGAACGGCTGAGAAGTGCACACAAGACCTGAGTTTTTTTATTCACAATTCATGTATGCTGGTTCTAAATCTGTGCTTACTTTTGAATTTGGTTGAGAAACCACAGACTTTTCCTTTTGAGTCAAGAATTGTCATGATGAATGGCTGAAAATTGCCCACAAGACTTGAGTTTTTTTGTTCACAATTCATAACTGCTGATTCTAAAAATGTGTTTACTTTTGAATTTGGTTGAGAAACTACAGACTTTTCCTTTTGCTTAATTTTAGGATTTTGCTACATGTTAAGATGCTCCGCGGTCACCTATTGCGCTT
Source organism: Ptycholaimellus sp. GST1_10 (assembly GCA_030248095.1). NCBI lineage: Eukaryota > Metazoa > Nematoda > Chromadorea > Chromadorida > Chromadoridae > Ptycholaimellus > Ptycholaimellus sp. GST1_10. Next base: position 1,377 of record JASANA010005529.1, read on the forward strand.
TGCGCCATATACTTGTTTTGTTCACAAGTCGTATATAGCGGTTCCAAATCTGTGCTTAATTTTGAAAATGGTTGAGAAACCACAGACTTACCCTCTTGAGTGACAAACTTTCACACACTGCAATAACATCAATAATCAGTAACAGCTGAACGGCTAAGAATTGAACAGAAGACTTGAGTTTTTTGTTCACAAGTCGTATATAGCGGTTCCAAATCTGCGCTTACTTTTGAAAATGGTTGAGAAACCACAGACTTACGCTCTTGAGCCACAAAATTTCACTCACGGCAATAGCATCAATAATCAGTAACAGCTGAACGGCTGAGAATTGAACAGAAGACTTCAGTTTTTTGTTCACAAGTCGTATATAGCGGTTCCAAATCTGTGCTTACTTGTGAAAATTGTTGAGCAACCACAGACTTACCCTCTTGAGCCACAAACTTTCATGCACGGCAATAGCATCAATAATGAGTAACAGCTGAACGGCTAAGAATTGCACATAAGACTTTGGATTTTTACCGCGGAGCGGCCCGAAGGGCCGCTCCGCGGTCTATAGAGGTTACTCAACTTTTGTCCTCATATATATGTATATATGTATGTATGTATATATTTCTGGAAATGCTGGTCCTCACCGAATTCTCAACGGATTGGGACAAACTTTTTTTTTCCTGAAAGGTAATGCTATTTTAGGAAGATCTGGAGGGGTGGAACCGGAATCTGAGCATTTGAAACATTACTTTTTTGGGTAGAAAGGCTTGAAAATTGCAATATACCGTTTTTGCTCTGTAGCTCCTGTAATCTTGAGAATTGCACGGAAGACTTGAGTTTTTTTGTTCACAAGTCGTATATAGCGATTCCAAATCTGTGCTTACTTTTGAAAATGGTTGAGAAACCACAGACTTACTTTCTTGAGTGACAAACTTTCACGCACGGCCATGTCATCAATAATCAGTAACATCTGAACGGCTAAGAATTGAACAGAGGACTTGAGTTTTTTTGTTCACAAGTTGTATATAGCGATTCCAAATCTGTACTTACTTTCGAAAATGGTTGAGAAACCACAGACTTACCCTCTTGAGTGACAAACTTTCACACATGGTAATGGCATCAATAATCAGTAACAGCTGAACGGCTAAGAATTGAACAGAGGACTTTGGTTTTTTGATTCACAATTCATACATAACGATTCCAAATCTGTGCTTACTTTCGAAAATAATTGAGAAACCACAGACTTGCCCTTTGGAGTGACGAAATTCCATGCATTCATATTGTAAGCTGGAAGGTGGTGTGCTCCGCGGTCACCTATTGCGCTTTGCGCCATATACTTGTTTGATTCACAAGTCATATATACCGATTCTAAATCTGTGCTTACTTTTGAAAATGGTTGAGAAACCACATACTTTCTCTTTTAAGTGACGAAATGCCATGCATTGATATTGTAAGGTGGAAGGGGGTGTGCTCCGCGGTCACCTATTGCGCTTTGCGCCATATACTTTTTGAAAAATTATCTATAATGTGCAGAAAAAGTCAATAATGATGCTTACAAAATTTATGCGTCATAGTTTGGCAGCCTTATTTTTACAAAACGACTGCAAACAGAAACACTATGGTCCAGGGACGTACATTGAAACTTCATTAAACAATTACAAAAAATGTAAAGCAAACAGGATACATTTGTTTGTTTTTTGCAAATATTTGAATAAACCAATATAAGTCAAATAAAATATTCTATTTTATAGAAAAAATATCTCTAATGTGCTTAGATAACACAAGCACTCAAGACAGATAGTCTCACATTTCTCCGAAGGCTATATCTTGCCAACAGAAAGACATAGAGTTCTGTAAATTGGTACATAAGTTAATGACCCCTAAGATTTAATTGTTCTAAATTTGTGGTCCCGAAGCTTTCAGTGGGCTTGAGAAATGAAGCTGCAAAGTTGGGTGAAAATTTATTGATCGACGACCCATCTCGAATTTGGAGTGCATTTACTAAAATGTCACCTGGTTAATCAATTGAGTTACAAATTTCCACACTTACTAAGCAAGGTTAGACCTACTTCGTGTGCTGCTAGCTGCAAGTGAAGTGGAGAAAATGATTTTCAAATTTAGGTGTATGTAAATAAACTACCCCCTGTACTAGCACAAACCCACCGAACTCAAGTTTGTTGCTGAAAAGTATGTATGGGTTTTATTAATTAATTCTCAAAGCAAACACAGTTTTGGAATCGGCATATTTGTCCCGTGAAGAAAAAACCAAGGTCTTCTTAGCAATTCTCAACAGTACAGCCGCTATTGTGCAAAATGTCAAGACTGAGAAACAAAATTTGAGATTGAGAAGGGAGCAAGAGTTGAAGGAACGGCGGTTGAATATGAGGCACCAGGAGCATTTGCTTAACAGGTGAGTCGAAGCATTAAACAGCCTTGATTCGCAGCCTTGATTAGCAGCATTGAACGAGCATGTCTCTCCAGTATCTTCAATCCCTCCTCGCATTTCTCAGTTTTCACTAATTTGCCCCTGGGCTGATACTGCCTTGCTAGAATCCTCCTTCCATCAATCCATTCCCCAGGCACCTTTGCGCCCAACACCCTTGCTAAGCAGTCCCCCTCTTTCATGTTCACACCCATCAGCCCACAGCGCCCCTGCTCCCTGCGCCTGCTACTCCCTGAAGAAGGCCCGCTGGAATGTCTACTAGGAAAAGGTAGATTCCTATCTATCTTACTATTTCCAGTTCAGAACTCCCGACGGCATGAACCCACACCGTGCTTCTCAATTTTAAAATTGTTTTTAGCCATAACATGCTTAATTATTAACCGATTTTTTCAAACCCTTTTTTGATTTAAAGTTGTTTGCTTCCTCACTTAATCCTACTTGCAGCTTTGTAACATGCCCACAGAATATATATCATTGATTCATATTTTCGTTTGTCATTTGCTAAGAGGCTAGAGGCACATATTCGTCTACTCTGCTTGCATGACCCCAACAAGGTTAAATTTTTAACGCTGCAATTTGCTGGAAGGTGCTGATGAAAAATGCTTTATTACCCCACCCAAAATGCTTTATTACCCCACCCCACACCAAAAAAAAGCAATGGGAATAAATGAACTTCTATAGAGATAAATCCAGTAATTGCTCAATTGTGCTCAATTATCATTTGGTTTGGTATTTTGGTGGAAACTAATATGTGCATACATTTATGTTTTTGACCACGAAGCGGGCACAGCGGTCTATACATGTGATGGACTTTTTGTCTATATATATGGTGTTCATTATAACAGTTTACGCTTGTTCAAATTGATGTCCTAAGATAACAGAGCAACCTTATTAGCTCTCCGTTTAAAGTAACTATATTTGAAGTGTGTTTTAAGAACATGTAAAGCGGCAAGACATAAAACAAAACTGATGATTTGCCATCCATTTCAAAAACACATGCTACACAATCCTATGCCTACACAAACTAATTTGCGCTTGTATGTTTTTTTGCATTTAGCTAGGCTTTTCGAGGAGTTTATGCAGAGGATTCCCATCCAGACCTCAGTTTGGACTGACATGGCCCCCAAAGATGCTAAGTGGAAGACTGACATACTTTCCTAGTTTTTCTCACCATTCCTTTACTTTTTGTTTTATTCAAAAGTCTTCTTTTCCCACTCGGTAATTTGGCATATCAAATTTACCCCTACCCAAAAGTGCCTCCAGCTAAAAGTACATTTCTCTTGTGTGGTAATACATACAAGTATGATGATTGGCAGGATTCTAAAAAAGCTCTTGGAGAAGGCGCGTACAAAAGGAGTTGCCAAACGGAGTTTCCTGAGTCTCGCAAACATATACGCCAATTGTATACGCAAATCATATAAGCCAATTGTCCTAATTATCCGTGTACTCTACTTCACTTCGTGTCAATTAAGTTTAGGCGTACATATTAATTACGTAAAGCTTTAGGTTCAACCATGAAAATATCAAAAATAAATTTTAAAGGGAAATAATACAAAGACAATCGTCGTATGCATATTATGATTTACAAAAACATTTGATGGGAGCAAAACACAAAAATCACTTATTGCATCAAGGGAAAAACTGCAAACATCATAGGATTTTGTGAGGTGGTGTTAAATCATCCAGAAATTCCTGAAGGTAAGCCTTTAGATTAGCTGCTGATATTCGTTTTTTGCGATCAAGGCACCAGCATTGCTCCGCAGCATTTTTGAGTTTTTGATTGACTTTGATTGGAAAAACTAATGTGTTCCCTTTTGAAATATGAGTCCTCAGTGTTTCAATTGCATTGCTCCCTTGGATGCCTGACCATGGATGTCCTTTCGCTTTTGTTTCGATTTCCCATATGACAATTCCAAGGGCCCAAATATCACTTTTGTAACTAAATATGCCTTGAAATATCTCGGGTGCTGCCCACCTAAAATGTACACCATTAACTTCTTTTGTTACTCGAAATTCTTCTGATTGATCAACCTTAATGGCAGCTCCAAAATCAGAAAGTTTTGCAGAAAGGTCCAGAGAAGACAGGAGTATATTTCGTGCAGCAATATCTCGGTGTAATATTTTGCGTGATTCAAGGAATGTTAGAGCAGATGCAATGTCCCAAGCCCAACTCACTTTAACATCCAAATCTGGGTCTTGTTTAAGACTTTGAAGGTGAGTTTGCAAGTCTCCTTTATAGCGTTCCATTACGAGTGAAACAGGTATGTTGTCTGCTAAAATCCCTTTAGCAACCACTATTTTGTCATGTTTATTTTCCATTAGCATACACGATTCTTTAAATAAAGCTTTTCTTTCTTCATTTGACTTTACTGCACGAGGTTTTTTTACCACAACCTGATAACATCCATAATCATCTTCGAATACTGCTGCATGAATTGTACCATATTTCCCTCGAGCAATTTCTTTGTTTTCCATATGTATTTGCCGGTCATGAAGCAGATAATATGGTCGTCGTATACCTTTGAGTAATTTAACATTACCATTGTCTGGATGAACAGGTTCACCTGACTGTATAAAGTGTGCAATCATTTGAATTATAGAATCATATTCTTTGTTTGACAACATCCATTTACCTTGGTCGTTTTTTGTTAGCACATATTGTTCTATTTTATTTTCACTACGCACTGATAAACAATATTCTATTTTTATTGGTGTCTGTGCTTCTTTAGTTGCGGCCATTTGATTTGAAACCACATTTAAGTGAACTGCAAAATTGCCATCTTCTCGCAGCAACGATTGCGTCAGTTCTATAGGTAATGCTCCAACATACCATTCCATATCGTAAAGTCCCTTACCACTATATTTTAAAGCTGCTACAGGGTCTGAAAGTCTTTGCTTTTTTACCACCAGTTTACCAGGAGACCATTTTCCAAAAGGCCCTGAGACACGGTAATGTTGTTTATTTTTCTGCAGCTTTTCGTTGCCAGGTCATTTTTCTTTCAATGCAGCTATGCTGTGCATAAATCGAGCACCAATGGACTTAGAACAAGATTCCTTATTTTCACCATATGTGCCATTATGCATCATTTTGCTATCAGGTTTTGTGTCAGACATTTTAATTTATGCTTTCTCATGCACAACACCAGTTAATATATGACATGTTTTAATGTTTTGCTTCACTGTTTTGAGCAAGTATAATGAATATAAATCTACTGTACAACTTATGAAACCCCCAGGAGCGTCACAAACGCAGTATATGTATGCCAGTTTTAAAAACACTCAAACTGCAGCATTTTTACTGAAAGATCCGTCTTTCTTGTTTTAGCAGTCTTTGCAGCCAGTTATGCCCACAACATGCACTACGAGGAAGCAGTCTTCACGGCTGGGTCTGCCCACAACAATCACTACGTGAGAGCATTTTATACAGTCCGCTCTGCCCACAGCATGCACTACGTGTGAACAGACTTTGAAGTCCGTTCTGCCCACAATATGAACTACGTGAGATCACTCTTTGCAGTCCGCTCTGCCCACAACATACACTACATGAGAGCAGGCTTTGCATCCAGGTCTGCCCACAACATGTACTACATGTGAGAACAGTCTTTGTATCCCCCCCTGTAAATTCTGCCCACAACATGCACTACGTGAGAGCAGTTTTTGCAGCCAGGTGTGCCCACAGCATGTACTACATGAGAGCAGTCTTTGCAGTCATTTCTGCCCACAACATGAACTACATGTGAGCAGTCTTTGCAGCCAGCTCTGCCCACAACATACTAAGCGCATGAGAAAAGTCTTTACAGTCGGCTCTGCCCACAACATACACTACATGAGAGCAGACTTTGCAATAAGGTCTGCCCACAACATGAACTACGTGAGATCACTCTTTGCAGTCCGCTCTGCCCACAACATGCACTACATGAGAGCAGTCTTTACAGCCAGGTCTGCCCACAACATGTACTACATGAGAACAGTCTTTGTATCCTGTTCTGCCCACAACATGCACTAAGTGACAGCAGTCTTTACAGCCAGGTCTGCCCACAACATGTACTACATGAGAACAGTCTTTGCATCCTTTTCTGCCCACAACATTCATTACGTGCGATCAGTTTTGCAGTAAATTCTGCCCACAACATGCAATACGTGAGAGCAGGCTTTGCAGCCAGTTCTGCCCACAACATGCACTACGTGAGAACAGTCTTTGCAGTGCGTTCAGTCCACAACATGCACTACGTGTGAACAGTCTTTGAAGTCCGTTCTGCCAACACCTTGAACTACGTGCGATCACTATTTGCAGTCCGCTATGCCCACAACATGACTACATCAGAGCAGTCTTTGCAGCCAGGTCTGCCCATAACATGTACTACATAAGAAGAGTCATTGCAGCAGGTCTGCCCACAACATGCACTACGAGAGAGCAGACATTGCAGTAAACTCAGCCCACAACATGCACTACATGGTATCAGTCTTTGTAGTCAGCTCTGCAAACAACATGCACTATGTGAGAGCAGTCTTTGCTGCCTCTGCATCTGCCTGCCCAGCTGCACCAGGGCCCCGTCACTACCTCAGTTCACTCGGCCTTTCCTGTTTTTTCTCCTCCTCCTCTTTCTTTTCACCTTCCTTCTTCTTCTCGTCCTTTTTTACTCCTATTTTAAAGACAATAGGACAAACAAGAGGAAAAAGGACGAGAAGAAGGAAAAGAATGAGGAGGAGGAGAAAGAAGTGGAGAGAGCCTTTGCCGTGCCCTTTCTCTGGCTGGCTTCATCTACCAAAGCGATGCGGAGATTCTCCTCTTCCTTTGGGTGGGCTTGCAAATGCAGAGAATCAGCCGCGAAAAGTGAGAAACTGCAGACACAGACTACGAAGGTCCCTCAAGTAAGCCTATGGCTGCGGCCGCATGTGAGGTTGAGGGCGGACGGCGGCCTGGTGTTCATCGGCTTGGCGGAGGAGGAGTTGACGGAGGCCGTTGCTCTGCTGGGCAGCCTATGGCCAGCCGCCCTAAGCCTTCGTCCTGGTATCTCCCGCCTTCCAGCTCATTGCATCTCGTCTGGCTTCGGTTCTTATCTTGAACCAAGTCTAGACTGAGAACTAAGCGGAATGACTCATTCATGCTCGCACCAAAGTGTTTTGCTCGCCACTTAGCCAGGCCTTGGAAAAGTTATCCAAGTGTCCCATCATCTTCCGTTTCTTCCCCACAGGCGATGTGCAGCTGCGCTGCTGGGCGCCAGGCAGCCGAAAGGCCAGCCAACTGCTCACTAAGCTGCTCCAGTTCTGGCTCCAGCGCGGCCTGGTGCTGGAGCAGGCCCTGCACCTGCCCGGTCCTGCCCTATCACAGATGCCCAGGTCCCAAATAAATGATACCATCGGCAAGCCGAAAGTAAGCTCTTTTCTCCCAAAAATCGACGGCCCCAAGTATACAGACCAGGAAATTTTCCTGCTACTAATGGACTCTGCTTGTGGGGCATTTGCATTTTGTTTTCGCGCGCAGTTCCAAGGCTCTTTTCATGCGCGCTCAAACCAAATACAGATGACACAGGAGATTCCATTAGTAGCAAGAACATTGCCTGGTCTTTATACTCGTGGCAGTTGATTTTTGGGAGAAAAGAGCTTACTTTCGGCTTGCCGATGGTGCCTTTTATTTCCTCAACTTTAAACATGCAAAAATAAAATTATATCAAATATATGTCCTTTATTTCTTATATTGTTGGTTATATATATTTAGTTAAAATTTTATTAAATCAACAAATATATACGTAAACAGTACTTAATGAATATATGAATTAATTTAAAAAGTTTTAAAAATGATAAATGCTATGGAAAATTATTGGTTAACAAAAAATAATTGGGAACTTCCTTGGCTTAACACTCGGGGCAATCGATTTTGGGAGACAAGAGCTTTCTTTTTGACCTGCCGATGGTACCAGTAATTTCCTCCATCTTACAAATACAAAAAAAATGAATGCATGAGAAGGATTCGAACTTGCCTGCTTCATCCAGCTGCCCAATCGCTTACACCACTACAGCACTGGTTCATGTGGCTCTCTAGTTTAACTGAAGGATTATGATTAAGTTAGTATTGCTCAAGTAAAGGGTTGGGGGGATCGAATGAATATCTACTCTCGTTCATTAGCTGATGCGAAGCAGTGCAGCAGGGCAACAGGAGTTCGGACGGCAAATTGTTCTTTGATTTTCTCCACAAAATAGTTAGAATTTGAGGCTGTTCTCGCGAGTTTCGACTAATTCGTGCATGCTCTTTTTAATGCAACAAGAATTAGAAGGATTGGTTGATCATAGCGGGAGCAAGAATCGTATCAAAATTAAGATCTAGCATTAACTCTAAAAACATACACCTGGGTTGAAAAGAGGGCCTGGGCGCTGACACTTCGCTACGCTCGTTTACGCCAGGCCAATGAGGCTTGAGGATTGAAGGCGGCAAAGTTTTGCTGGTCTTCTCCGCGTCAATGGGAGAGGCGGAGACAGATGCTTGCCTGCTGGCCCTCCAGTGTGGACGGCATCATCTGCGTCTGCTCAACGCCTCAAGTTCGCCGGCGTCTCAGCCCTGACATCTGGTCTGACGCCTAGTTTCCCCCCTAATCAAGTCCCCCCCATGAAGTTTCCCCCCTCAAGATTTTATCTACCACACACACCCTGCGCTAACTTTGGTGAAACTAGTTTGCAAATAGGTGAAATTGTGTCTTGGGGGGGACTAGGCGTCGAAATCGACGACTAGTCCCCCCCAAGAGTTTTGACGACAAGTTCCCCCCCCAAGACAAAAATTTCCCTGTTTAGACTGCCGTATCAACTATGGGCTGCATTAGCGCAGGGTGTGTGGGTATAGGTAAAATCTTGTGGGTGGGGGGACTTTCATGAGGGGGGGTCCTCCCCTTGGGGGGCCGGTAACCCTCAATGGGTGGGGGGGGGGGGGGGGGTAATGGCCAATGGGGGGGGGGAACCAGGCGTGAGTCAAAATCTCATACGTTTTTCATCATATATCTTTCAAGAAAACTAAAAGATTTGAAGAGTTTTGCAAATACTAAGTTGGTCTGACGAAGGAAGGCCTTCCGACTAAGACTTAGCAAGGCAATTGCGGAGAATAATTGCGTGAGCAGTGAACGGCTGCGATCAGAGCGCGCAACATAGCTGGTTTAGCCTGTCTGACGGAACAAAATATTCTCCAGCTGCCAACAAAAACACAGCCAAAAGCAACTTTATCAGAAGTATTTCCTTGCTTTTGTTCCAGGGCGTTTAAAGACCGTGCGACACAGGATCAAGCTTTATCCTAAATTTTGCCAAGTTCTGTTTAAATAACCACAAAATATTCTGTACATGAAGATTTTGCATACTCTGTTCCAAATTGTCAAAAAGAGCTATAAAATTATAAATTGATTTAAAATGAAAACTCCCACGATCCGTTTACTTTGTTGTATGATTCGAACTGGGTGTACTTTTTTATGCAAAGGCATTAGATTTATTGTTGTTCACATTTAAAAAATAAACTTTAATACCGCAAAATGACGTGAAAAGAGCTAACTTGAACTCCGCTAAAAGATCTTTGGGCTGACTCCTAGAACCTCTCCCCCAAGATTTACACCCCTCCCCCAAAGGGATACACCCCTCCCCATGAATTACACCCCTCCCCCCAAGAATTACACCCACCTCCCAAGAATTACACCCCCCCCCCCCAGGTATATGTTGTGGGCAGAACAGCTGCAAAAACTGCTCTCACGTAATGCATGCTGTGGGCAGATCAGCTGCAAAGACTTTTCTCACGTAGTGCATGTTGTGGGCAGACATGATGCAAAGACCAATCTAACGTAGTGCATGTTGTGGGCAGACATGATACAAAGACTGATCTCACGTAGTGCATGTTGTGGGCAGAACAGCTGCAAAGACTGCTCTCACGTAGTGCATATTGTGGGCAGAACAGCTGCAAAGACTGATCTCACGTAGTCCATGTTGTGGGCAGATCAGCTGCAAAGACTGCTCTCACGTAGTGCATGTTGTGGGCAGAAGCAATGCAGGGATGGGGAGGCGTCCTATGATGTTACATAGGGTAGGAGTAGCTTCTCATGTTATATCATAGGAATTTAATACCCAAATGCCTGATGTTTCAAAGGTATTCCCCCGCACCTATGTTATAACATACTAACATAGGTAGCTAAGCTAATACCCAAATGCCTGATGTTTCAAAGGTATTCCCCCGCACCTATGTTTTAACATACTAACATAGGTAGCTAAGCTAATACCCAAATGCCTGGTGTTTCAAAGGTATTCCCCCGCACCTATGTTATAACATACTAACATAGGTAGCTAAGCTAATACCCAAATGCCTGATGTTTCAAAGGTATTCCCCCGCACTTATGTTATAACATACTAACATAGGTAGCTAAGCTAATACCCAAATGACTGATGTTTCAAAGACCTTCTCCCGTAACTAAGTTGTTACAAATGATGCTAATAATACACAAATGCCTAAGGGACAAAGGCCTTTTCCGCACCTATGTTATATCATTGACAGTCCCAGGCTTCCTTTTGCAGTAATAAAGGTAAGAAGGGGATTGCCTTTTCTTCAACATAGTGAAGGGCGAGGCATAGAAACAGGCACAAATTTGGTATTTGCATGCTTTATAAGTCGTTTTTAGACTTCTTTCACATATGCCAGGTTGATTTAATGCGATTCACGCCATAATGACAGTATCAGCTACCAAAATTGAAAAAAAACAATTTCCTACCACTTCGAAAAATTCCAAAAAATATT